>SNQJ01S0075506.1:0-11766 GCA_010110895.2 Picea sitchensis
GGAAGGGCTAGATCCCAACTTTAAAAGCGGTTGGTTAAGGTTACCTTTGTGTATTTCCTCTTTTCAACCTCTAGGAAATTTACAGAGTGATAACAGAGGCGTTAGGGAGGAAGTAGATAGACTGTTAAAGGAAATGAAGTTTTTTGCTAGCTTCATATGGCATTATGACCCCTGCGGGATAATTTCAGAGATGAGAGTTAAGAATAAGAATATCCCATATGTCCACACATCCAGGCCTTAGATAGAGAAGTTTTCCAACTAGACAGAATGGGAGCCAAACACTCTGTTTGAGATAGAACAACAAGACCTTTCAGTCACTATCTCCTAGACAACTACACCACAGGTTCCCAAGGAGAAAAGGCCTAGGAAGGACACTTCACCTTCTGTCACTGAAGTATCATCTGAAGAGTTCCAATTACACACCAGGAGGCCAAAAATCAGTCAGGCACCTGACCCGGTTGGTGAAAAGGGAATTCAATCCACTACAACTATGGAGGTCAATAGGTAGCTCTTTAGTACAAGAAACAAACAAATCATGACTATAGTGTTGCCCAAGAAGCCTACAGATACTCCACCAGTCAACCAACTGAGAAAAACAAGACTAAAATTGAGTATTTTTGAGAAGTGTGATCTAATCAAAAAGAAAAATCAAACCTTGACCAGCAGCACCTATGCTCAGTTCTGGAAGCAAACATCAACTGCACAACATAGACTGTTGTCTGCATTCGACACTGAGAAGGGTAGAATGCACAAGGCATTTCTGCAAGCACAGGTGCCAGACCCGAAAGTAATCACCGATTACAAGAGGGCAACATTTGAATTTCAGAGTAAAGTTGTGCATCCAGCTGATCAAATGGATCTGCACAGGCAAATTGGAGAAATGGTTTTCTCCACATTGGAACATGCTTCTACTGCTGCCTCCAAGTTACAGGTATCTTTGAGCAATGTCCAGATGCAACTGAAGTTAGAAAAAATATCATCCTTTTCCAAGGATAACAGGATTAAGACATTGGAAGAACTGATCCTTAAGATCAGATATGATACCTCGAATGTGAAAGAAGTCAAGGAGATGCTCAAAAAGAAAAATGTCGATATTGCATCCCTGAGGAAACAGTTGAAATTTCCACCAAAAGAATATTCACAGGAAAAGGAAATAGCGGAGACAAAAGGGGAAAAAGATGATATGCTCAATCTCATCATGGAGAAGAATGCACATTTGAAGGAAATGGAAGCGGAATTGGAAAAACTAGTGAAAGAAAAGGACTAGTCAAAGACCATGGAGGTCATTCCGCTGAGCACAGTTCCACTCACATGAGTGAGCACAATGTCTGTAGAAGAAATTCCCTCGGCAACTCCACTGACAACCCTGGAGAAGACTATTGAACTTGATAAATCCATGGAAGAAATGAATTTGCAAGAGACAGAGATTAACAGACTCAAAAAGGAGATTGAGAACCTTCAGGAACTCAAGTCTTCTTACCAAACTAGCTACTCCAAGGAAAAACAAACATCAGACCAACTCAAACAGGAATTGCAATAGCTTTAGAAGCAAACGGTGGTAGGCAAAACATTGGCTGAGGTCAAAGAAAGTGTCTGGATGGACATCACCAAGTCCATGAATGAAATATGGCTGATGATACAAATCATGTTTGAGAAAAATGAGCTGGTGCAAAGAAGTCAGTAGGCTATCGAGAAGATAAGAGAAGAACTGGGAGAGATGCCCACAGAAGCTGTTGAGATCATCAAATTTCTGAATTCCAAAACCAGAGAGGAACTAGAAGAATTGAAGATTGAAGATAGGACAGAGACCATCCTTGAGGTCAAGAGGGTCTTGACCAAGAGAGGACTTATCTTTGTATACCATGTTTCAGAATTTGAAAGATTTTAATGTTTATCTTCTGATATTACAGTGAAGAAATTCGTAAATGCTTCTTTAGTTTAATTGATATTCTCATATTTTCTACTATGCATCATTTTATTGCTAAAAGAATCCAACGAATGCATTATCTTTCCCCGTGAAAAGAATCTTTTGTTCCTGATTTAGATTTCTATCTTTATAATATAGACCCCATAACCCAATGGATGCGTAAAGCCTTTTTCAGCCAACTTAACAAAAAAACCAGCAAACCAATCAATCTTATTTATTTAACTAGCCTAATATTTTAAGTTTAAAACATATCTAAATCATGCAGAGAGATCCCTCTCTGAATCTGGTAGGGCTAGATTCCAGTTTCAAAGTGGTTGGATAAAGTTACCTCTCGTAGATTTCTTCCTTCCTGACAACCTCTGGGAATTTACAGAGCGTTAATAGGAGGAATAAATTGAGAAGAAGATGTAAAGGTCCGCTCTGGACATCAGGTCTTCCAACAACCTAAGGAGGAAAATCTCTAAAAACAAGATCCTCTTGAATTCAAAGTTTTAGGAAACTGAAAACACTATAACTTCACTGCAATCAAACATTCATTACAACATAGTCACCACAATCCATGCGAATCCTTCGATCATGAACATTCAATATCAGACGCATATAAGATGGAAATAGAAGTTGGCTTTCATTAAACAAGAAATCTCATATCATGTTACATAACCAAAGAACCAAAGCTTCATTAAAAAATTACAATACGAGAGCTTAGCTCTACCATTGACCTTAACAAAATATCAAAACAGAGTATTTATACTCAGAACAACTTGCCACCACCAGGATTGTGACCTGGCTACTACAATCAAAGATTTATTTTTGCATCTCTTTTGCCAGTATGCACTTGCATTCTTTTGTCAGAGGCGATCTCAGACCAGTATGGGCTTTGCAGGAGAAATTGTTGACAGGGGAAATTTGGGTTGACAGTCTGCATCCACGGCCATATTTTGCATGCTTTCCATTTCTGGGGTGAAATAAGGTTTCAACCACCTCCCCCATTTCCATTAACTAATTTCATCGGTATCAGGATGAAACCTGACACCCACAAATGTTCTAGAAGATGTTCACAACTCTTTCAAGTCAACCCCAGCACCTCGAGACCACACAGATCTTCCTCAGTTGACAATACAGATGCTTTCGGCCTTAGCGCAACTTCTCTGCATCGCTTCATGTGACCTCGGACCATGACCTAGGGCTCCTATGTGAAATTTCAAGATTTTTCATTTCGAAAGTCTTCACTCTACTTGATTCTAAATATCCCAATGCTTGAATCTATGAAATAGCCCATCCAGATCAACGATCATATTTTCTTTGAATTTAACAGCCATGATTCTTACTTGATAACCTCTGCCACCTGCTGCTCAACAGGTGCTTATCCTTCTTTATGGCCCTGCTTCCGATATAACCACGGGTTGGGATCGTGGGCCCAACTCCTGGGTGCTTCATGAATTCGAGTTTTGCGACTTTGTGTTTCATGAATCTACATTATTCTCCATGATAAAACCTATGAGTCACGGAATAGTGATTTGTTGGATTAGGTGCCACACACCCCTTTGAATCGGACGACCCAGATGAATATCGACAATTTGGGACTTTGGGTCTTTGGAATTTCGGGACTTGGTAAATCTATGCATCCCCCAATTCAGCTTTCCCAAAATGAATTTCTCCATGATTCGGATCTGGTGCCACGTGTCCTGTTGGATCGGACGACTCCTACTGATTTCAGATTTCGGGGGTTTGAATCCTTTAGAAATAACTTCAACAACATTCTGAACTCCCTATTTCTGCTACTATCATTCGTCGTTGATCTCTGAACTTTGAAATGTAACTTCCTTTGCCAAACTGAACTTTCTCGCTCGCTTGATTTGAGTCTATATCAGAAATCTCTAAGTGTTGCGCTTGTGCTCACTGTTGCAGCTTGTATAAATAATTACTTGGATGATTGGTCAAGGGCTTGGGAAAGAGAAGGATCAATGACAGAGGTAGAGAGGGAAGTGATTGAACCAGAGAAAACAAAATTATGGGGATGAGACTTCTCAGAAAGGATTACACCAGAAAAAGGGTCGCTCAAATGATTGAGGATAAACATATATCGAATTACGAGCCGAAAGGGGAAAAACTCAAGATTTGGTTGGTGAAAAGGAGAAAGGCAAGGAAAAATTACATACTTGAGTAGAAACCACAAACCCACAAGAATCTGGTAAGTTTATGTGATAACACACTCAGATCCACATCACACATATTTCTTGATACAATTCTTATCAAAAAACTCATGCACATATTGTTAAATCAGATATGGATAGTGGTGGATACCTGGATTCAACTTGATTATCCATGAATAGAGAAATTCATGATAATTTCTCAAATGCAATCTCACCTAACTCTCGTGCCTTGATTTGTTGTGGTTGGATTTGTGTATTCTTCCATGTGGACGTGTTGACTTCAAGTTTGAATTCACCATTGCTCCATGCTGGAAAATCTATAGGCCAAGTTGACAGGTGGATGAGCTTTGTGGATTCTTTTGACACTTCCCAGATGTCATTGTTCAGTCTAAGGCTGATCATATCCTTGTAGATGGGAAAATATGCTGCAAAACCATGTCTGCGTAAAATAGGCTACAAAACTATAATTGTGAGTTGCTACAGAATCAAAAGATTTTGTAGCTACTCATTATAATAATGGTTAATTAAATCATTATGCATTAAGAAGAATATAATTACACATAACAATGGAAAAATTACCTCTAACCTTATTCAATGCATAATTTATGTAGTTTAGAATGTTTAAGTGGAAAAAAAGAGTAAAGTGTAATACAAACGAGGCATAGGTATAGGTTGTGAATGGAAACACAAGATGGAACTGTGAAAAAATGAGTCCATTTTGAGGACTCAACAACGCCCTTATCTAGTTTCATTTGTTATTGTCTATTTGGATGATATATTGGTATATAGTGTACATGGGAGGATCACATAGCACATCTTATGTAGGTTTTAAAGACTTCAAAAAAGCATCGGTTATTTTCTAATCTCAAGAAATGTGAGTTTTCTCAGTAGTCTTTGGTATATTTTGGGTATGTGATCATTCAGGGGAGATCAAGATAGATCTTGGAAGGATGGATGCCATCAAGAAATGGCCATTTCCTACAAATGTAACTAAATTTAGGATTTTTTTTGGAGAATCACAATACTTATGGAAGTTCATAGCTTCATTTTCAGTAGTAGTTGCACCACTCCATGCCATAACAACTAGTCGTAAGAGTTTTCAATGGGAGAAGAATCAACATAAGGCCTTTGATGAGATGAAAATAAAGATCATTCAAGCATCAGTGCTCACACAACCAAACTTACAGAATCCCTTCGAAGTAGAGATAGATGCAAGTGGGTATGCCATGGGAACAATTTTGACGTAAGGAATAAGGTCAGTATGCTATCATTTTGAAATATTTCATGGGGAAGTTCTCAACTACCCTACCTATGACATGAAGCTCTATGCACTGGTTCAAGCTTCTAAGAAGTGAACGCACTATATAATGGGAAAGGATACCATCATCCACACAAATCACCATCCACTACAGTATTTTTAGGCCCATTGTAAGCTACAACACGCTAGACATTACAAGTGGATGGGGTTTTTACAACAATTTCATTTAGTCATCAAGTATAAGAAGTGCAACACAAACAAGTTGGAAGACATAATTTCATGATAACCCACATCCAAGATTATAGCTTTGGGAACTTTGATGCACATGTATCATTTTACCCATGATGCATAGAAAGAGGCATACACAGAAGATGAGGACTTCAAGGAGTTGTTTCAACAACTACAGGTCCAAATTCATATAGAAAAAGGTAATGGTAAGACTGACTATCATTTACAAAATGGTTTACTCTATAATATTGACAAGCTCTCCATCCCTAAAAGTGAACGATTGAATCTTATCAGAGAGGATAAAACCTCCAAGGTTGCAGGATATTTTGGTGTTGGGAAGACAATTTCCAATTTACAATGGTATGTGTATTGGCCCATAATGCAATAAGATGTAACATCTTATATTAGAGGATGTATACTTTTTTGTACCAACAAGCCTATTAATAGGAAGCAAGTTATATACCATCCCTTACATGTACCCACTTGACCTTGGGAAAACATTTCCATGGATTTTGTGGGAGGTTTACCAACCAAATAGAATGAACATGACTATTTATTTTTTGTAGTTGACAAGTTCAGAAAAATGGGCATTCTTATTCCTTTTAAAATTACCATCAAGGGACATGAAGAAAAAAACTTTTTCTTTCAATAGGTCTCGGTGCACTTTGGGATACCAAGGAGAATCATCTCATATAGGGATATCATATTTCTCAGTGCATTTTGGACTACATTGTGGGAGAATATGGACATTAAGCTGAAGATGTATACAACATTCCATCCACAGACAGATGGGAAGAAATAAGTAGTCAATGAGACTTTGGTGAAACCTTTTAGGGGTTACAATCAGAAGCATCCAAAGACCTGGGATGAAAAGAAGATCTATTTACAACACTCTTATAACAGAGTAGTCCACACTTCTACTAGTAAGTAACCTTTTGAAACTTGCTTTAGATAATTTCTACCTTCACCCTTATATGTTGTATATGTAAAATAAGGAGGGGTGAGGGGGATTTAGTACCTCAAAGACGATGCATTAAAGGTAGAAATATTTGTTGATAAGACTAGGAAAATCCATTTGCAAGTACAAGAAACATTGAAGAAGTCACAGGAAAAGTAGAAGGCTAAGCATGACCAACACATAACAAATATAACATTTAGAGTGGGAGACATATTATGGTTACATTTGAATAAGGAAAGAATACAGGGTCTTGGTAAGAATATCAAGGCACTATGGTATGGTCCTTTTGATGTACCAGAAAAGGTGGGAGATAATGACTACAGACTCAACCTACCTCCATGTTGTGTTGGTTTTGTCACTTGGGTGGGAAAAACAACAACACTTGAATGTCCAGATAAGCCTACTAGACAAGACAAAATTTTGTGAGTGGGTTAGATAAACCAAACACATATGTAAACAAAGAAATAAAACTAAAACAAATAAGAAATAAATGTTAGAAATCTTGAGAAACTTAGAACCATGAAAATGAACAAATGACCAACATATTTCTACCAATGGATCAATAGATTAGTAGGAAAAACACCGTAGAGAAAGGCATGGACTTATGAGTCCCTTCTTCCTCCTTGGGATGGATCTTGAGTTCCCTAATTAAGAGTTGTTCTCTCTTACAATGGAAGAAATGACAAATGGTGAAGAAAAAAATTGCCTATTCCCTCAAGAGGAGAGTGGAATGTCCTCTTGCAATGGTTCTTGAAGGCTTCAAAGAGAAAAGAGGATTCTCAAGGAATAATTCTTGCAACATAACAATACCTTGAAGATATTGGTTTATTAGCACACCCATGGCATAGCATTCATTCATGGAAAAATGTAATTGGTTCAAAGTGTGAACAAGGGGCCTTTTAGGGCACCCTCTAGCCCTTGACCAACCCCTAAGCTAGATTTCTCTTAGATATGAGTGTCAAATCATGTTGGGGGTCAAACTAGAAGTGGTTGAAGGGTCGGTAAGATCCATAAATGCGATGTTCATAGAAGTGCATGACTTTTCTCATAGATAGTCGCACATTTTGCGCATAGTGTGGGCTGAGGGTTGTGTTGGCCCGTGCATTTTGTGCACTGTGCGCGCACATCCTTTGGTGAATTTGTGCACTTCAATTTTTAACCCAATTATATAGTTTTATGCCTTCTAGATGCATTTTTGGTGTTGTAGGTGGACTGATTACAGTTGGAATTAATATTTTTCCTTAACCATTGTGTGCAATGTTGTAGATGATTTTTCAATGATAATAGATGCCCCCTAATGTGTGAGGTTAGGAGCATACATATAGCCAAAATACATCAATGTTTATTTTTCTAAGAGTTCCACTGTAATGAAGAGTGAAGAGAGGAATTGCAAGAGTGATCCATTGGAGGGAGAGGGAAAAATGTGGGACCCAAACCTTTCTCTAGGGAGAACAAATAATTTTTTTTTACAAACGAGGCGGGCATGCCCCATGATCGTATCATGAAACCAAAATGTGGGACTGTAATTGATGGTCTATGTTGATGTAGATAACTGCAGTGCCCTCGGGGGCGGTTGATAATGGTAAATGACAGTTCTGAATGGTGATGGAATCTAAAGTGAGGCAAGGACGACTGTAAGAATTGTTGATGACTCATAGGCGTTGATGGCCTAATGAATTCAGAGGTCTTCGATTGATATGAAACAAATGAAATAGTCGCATAGTAAGACCCACCGTAACATGAGATTTTTTTGAAGTCGAATGTTATGGGGGTCAACGGAATGAGAAGTCGATGATGATTCTCTCTGTGTCGTCCGAGACCCCTCATTGAAAAGGTAATGAGAGTCAAGATATTAATATCCCTTCTAGAAACTATGTTGATGTTGACATGAAGGGAGATATGACGCCAAGAAGAAAAGGGATTATTGAAATCCATTGAGGAATAGATGATATCAGGTACTCATGGGTAACATAAACACAGTCAAGATGATGAGAGACTCAAGACTGCCCTTGGTTGGGGAATTTTGGAGGATGATTGGAAACAACTGTAAAAATAGATCTAGTGTCAGGGGACGACTAGATATGGGGTTAAATTGTGCCAGAGGCTAACAAAGTAGACAAACTTAGAGATCATGGGTACATGGACTTGGGATACTCGGGGTTCGTGAATGATGTCAGTATGAAAAAAGAGTGGGTTCCCCAACCAAGGGCAACATGGGTTAATTTTCCAGGGAAAAGGAAGTCCATCAAGGGTGACGACGAAAACTCTAAGTATATGCTGGAAACAAAGACTTTTTACAATTACCAAAAAAATAAAGAATAATTTGGGTTGAGTATACAGATACAAAATTTAGTGCCCCAGTGAAAGATGTCTTGGCCTATTAGGGCACAAGTTTGTGAGATAAAACTGGTGGAGGGTGGGGGCCCCATGGATGGGTTTCTATATTAGGTAAATGGATGGAGGAAAATCTGCAGATGGGCAAACTGATGGTGGATGAGATGGAGGGATAATGAAACTACAGAGGTGCAGTCAATAGAATCAAGATGATATGAACTAGGAGTCTGTTGGTAAAGTTAGTAATATTATGAGAATAAGTATGGGGTTCGTTCTCGGAAGTGCATATGACTATCGAGACTCCCATCCCTAGGGGGTGAAATAAGCATGAGTGTCAAGTTTCCAGGGGGAACTATGAACGGGACAACTCATTTGGGTGAGAGTGTTATCGGATGATAGTACCAAAATGTGGTAGAGGTGACAATACTGCAGAGCCGAATGTAGGGGCCCTAAAGGTAAATGTCAGAGAGTGTGACTGGGATATGCAATTGATTTACAGAGGGAATAATTACATGTGAGTGTTGGAAATATACATGAAGGGGATGTAATATTGCGAAACAAGTACCTGTACACATGAAAACCAAATACTCGACATGAGCAATATCTGATGATTAATAACATATAACAACTATTTGATAAAATTTGGAAGTGAGCATGTGTACCTGAACATGACATGAGAAGAATGCTCCTCTAGAGCCAAGTTCAGATGGTGACTTGGGGAATGTGAATGTGTAGATGGTGAGACCAGGATCCTGTGGTTGAGAATGGATCGGAAAACGAAGGCTTTGGGTTCCTGTAACAGAGTGTGGAAGTTGGGAAAAATGGGCTATATATGGTTGGTGGGCCCACAATGCCACCTCATTTGTACATGTCATTGTTTTTGAGCTAACGAGATAGCTATGAGGAGATTTTGAGATTGCAAGAGTGTGAGACTACTGATTAGAGCGCGGTGAGAGATAGTTTAATGGTCCTATCATCCCACATTTTGTGAAATTCATAGTTTGTAGATAGGTGTTGTACGGAGGGTTGTACAGGGGATTTTTAGGGTAGGGGCCCACCAGTGTGCAGGAAAAGGAGGAATACGTGTGCATATGTGTACGGGTATAACTCAGTTTCCTGCACATAGTGTGCAATTGTTCTTGAAAGAGCCATGCATCTGGGCACAGGGGTGGGAAATATTGGCGTGCATAAAATGCATGCACGCTTGTTTGACTGATAGTTGCGCACTCATGCACGGTTTTTTATCATACAGTTGCACATGAGTGCTCATCTTTGAAAAGAATAGGTGTGCACATGTGTGCACCTGTTTGGGTGAAATCTGTGCACTGTGGGAAAGGATAAGGGTTTGTAATTTTTGATATTTTGATGCTTTTTGATGGATGATGAGGTTGATCAAATGTTTTTGTGTGGATGCAGGTGATCAGTTGAGGACATAGTGCTATGCTGGTCCACTGGAGAGAGCATGAATGGGACCAGTTACGAGAGGCCATGAGGGAGCAGCTGGGCATGCAGAGACACTTGGCAGCCTGCGGTTTCTCAATTTATTCGACTGCCCTTGATATGATCACAGGAGTTCCTGCTACAATATTTGATCGGGATGTGGAGCATTGATATGAAATGCTTCATAGTTAGAGGGGAGAAGTTGACATTCTCTACTATAGAGGATGTGTATTTCCTAACAAGACTCCCCTTCTATGGGAGGGCATTAGTCATTGATCCCCAACTACCAGGGGAGGATCGAGTGGGTGACCTGGCGGCTCGCCACTAAACTAGGCCGAACCCTATGTCGAGTTTAGTCATATGTATTAAGGCTATTGATGACCTCTTGACGGAGTGCATAATAGCTATGGTGGTGAGGATATATGGATCCTTGGGGACTCAACAAATCATTGGTGTTCAACTGAGCATAGTGGAGTAGGTCCTGGATGGGGACCTGTTTGCATCGGGTGTGCTTATGCACACCAAGATGATGGGACAATTGAACTGGTGTCGGTGAGCTGACTCCATTGACTTCACTTTTGGGTCCGTTCTAGTGGCCTGGTTCTTAGAGAGGGTGCCTCTACTACGACCAAGGATTCTACTTGATCCCATGGGGCAATGAGAGATGTGACTGATGCGGTGGGCCCATGTGTTGGCTCGACATGGAGGTGGGAAGGGTGGCCATTATTTCATGGCCATAGTGGCTCAATTGTGGTGTCATATGCCATAGGTTATTCTGAGGTATCCATACCTGGGTATGGAATACCGCCATATTCCAAATATTGTTTTACCTCCTAGGGAGGACTGGGACCAACAAGGTATGTGTTATAGTTTTATGTTTGTGATTTTGATAGATAGAATTGATTATATATGTATATGGATATTGATAATATCTCTAGTGTTTTGTTGTATATGTGGGACCCCGAGGGCGAGAGGCGGAGGTTGTCAGGGAGTCGACTCGTCGGGGGCCGGATTGACCGACGTCGGTAGATCTGAGGGTGGGACAGAGGTGATGAAGAGATGATGTTAGTGTTGGACCAACGAGAGAGCCATATGTAGATGCTGGGGTGATGTTGGAGGACCTGTGGATACGTTTTGAGTGGGTTCTATAGGTTATGTCTGAGGGCATGTGGGCCCACATCTAGGATGAGGAGGTCCTGGATTAGTGCATGGGAGTACTAGAAAAGTGGCAGAACCTGATCTGTTGATCAGTAGTGGCCTGGGAAACGATGACTGGTCGGCTGCCTCTTGGACCTGGAGGGCTCCTAGCTGGTGGGGTGCCTCCAGCTGATAGAGGACCTAGTGGGGAAGAGCTCTGGGAGCACTGTGAGTGTCGGTTTTTGTATGTACGGGCTTGGGAGCCCACTTTTGTATAGGGTAGTTGATACTCATTTTTGTACTCATAGGGGTGGGGGGATTCATGAGCCTA
>SNQJ01S0075506.1:31660-48800 GCA_010110895.2 Picea sitchensis
GTTTCTGATCGTGACCCAACTTTCACAAGCAATTTTTGGCAAGAACTGTTTAAGCTATAGGGTACCCAATTGCATCTCAGCACAACTTATCATCCCCAGATTGATGGTCAAACAGAAGTTGTCAACAAGTGTTTGGAAACATATCTGAGGTGTTTTTCCTCTGAGAAGCAACATTGGTGGGCTCAATGGTTACCCCTAGCTGAATGGTGGTACAACACTTCCTACCATATAGATACACGCATGACTCCTTGTGAAGCGGTATATGGACATAAGCCACCTTCAGTTACCTCATACTTACCGGGTACCTCGAAGGTCCAGGTGGTTGACCAAACACTTACAGTTTGAGAGGATATTCTTCGAACCCTTAAAGAGAACTTGGTCATGGCACAGAATTGCACGAAGCAACAAGTAGATCAAGATTGCTCTGAACGTCAATTTGCAGAAGGGGATCAGGTGTTTTTGTAACTGCAACCATACAAGCAAAATTCCCTCAAGACCGAGCATTGTTAGAAGCTAGCACCCAAATTTTATGGTCCTTATACAGTTCTCAAGCGTGTGGGGCAAGTCACCTATCATTTAGCTCTACCCAGTCAGTCGAAGCTACATCCTGTTTTCATGCTTCATGTTTAAAGAAGGTGATTGGAACTAGGTGTAAAATTCAAACCAACCTTCTAGAGTTAGCTGAAGAAGGATGCATTTGGCTACAACCAGAAGCAGTTTTGGACCAACATGAGTGTCACCTGTGTCATAGAAACATCAAGGAAGTGCTAGTCTAGTGGAAAGATACGACTCTAGCAGATGCCACTTGGGAACCAACTACCATTCTGCAGCAATTTCCACATCTCAAGCCTTGAGGACAAGGATGTTTTTAAGGGGGAAAACATGTTAGGGTCCTAACCCGTACATAGGTAGATCAATATATTCAGATGTAATAAAGGTCAATATTAATAAGGCCTTTCAATAAAATAGAATAAAGTGGATGTAAGAAGACCTAATAGAAGCTTCCACTTCTAGAAGGATCTTCCTCTAGATGCTTTTTTTGATAGACATATTTAGTATAAATAAGGGTTGAGGGTGTGAAAACCCTAGCTTGGAGATTATTGTAACAGAGTGCTACTCGACTGGAGGTTGCCCCCTCGAAGAGGCCCGTGAACATTTCTTTTTGAATCAAAGTGTTATTTCTGTTGTTGTTCTTATATGATTTCTATGTTATTGTGGAGATTATGCTAGTTATATTACTGTTATTCTGCCATTTCTAACATATTATTTCTATTCTACATATTTATTATATCTGGTATATTGCATGCTTGATGTATTCATACTGGTAGCTTGATGTTATAAATGCCAATCTAACACTAGGTTAGCTATGTTATCTATGATTTGATTGAGTTGTCTTAGAATATGTGTAAATGTAATGGAATCAAAATGTCGAGATAAAAGTCTAACTTGCAGGTATTTGCAAAAGAGGCAAGGATCGCAGACATAGTACACATTGTTGAGCTGAAGGGTGACAAGTTGGGAATCTATTAAGACGCTAAGGTGATGGATATGATGGTGGCTAGCCTCAGTGAGGAGACCAATGATGGCAGTGTATTCTTCTTGGTTGTTGGTGGTTGAGCCCAAACATATGCCATTGGAGTGGAGTAGTTCATGTGAGGGGGAATAAAGAGCCCAAGCAGACAAAGTGATATTTTGTGTCCAACGGCTAGCCCCATTGGTGTAACCGATGTGGTAGGCCGATGGAGGAGGCATCTGTCAATAACACAAATGGTAAATTAGGAGCAAGGTGTGTGGAAAGAAGATTAAAAACTCTAAAAAAAAGTGTATGAGAAAAGAAGATCCTAGTGTAGAATGGCTACGCTTAGGAGTAAAATTACTTTAAGTACAATCCGTTGATGGGTTCTCTGAGAGGGTGGCCTTTGGGAGAGGCTAGAATGTATGCAACTTTAGTGAGGAAATGTTGGATGATGTAAGGTCCATGCCAAAGTGACTCGAATTTTCCATGGTCGAGGGTGTCGTGAGCGATATCGTAAGTAAGGACGAGGTCTCCTTCATTGAATGAGATAAGGTTGACATGGTGATCAAAGGTGGCCTTTGACCTTTTTTTGGTTGCCTCATTATTTTGTAATGAAGATCGATGATCCTCATCCAGGGACTCTAAGTTTAGCAAATGTTGCTCCATTGGAGTAGTGTTGGGTAATAGCTCAATAGCGGTGCATAAGGTGGGAATTTCAAACTTGATGGGAAGAGTGGCCTCGACCCCGTGGGCTAGATCAAATGGTGTGAAACCAGTGGCAGTTTTAACTGTTGTGCGATAAGCCTATAGCACAGAAAATAACATATGATGCCAATTGGTATTATGTTTGTTAACCATGCGCTGCAACATGGTTTTGAGGACCTTGTTGACTGCCTTTACCTATCCGTTGGAATGAGGGTAGTATGGGGAGGCGAACTTGTGGGAGAAGCCTAACCGAGAGGAGAGTTCAACAAAGATCTCATTCTCGAAGTGTTTCCTGTGATCAAAGACTAGTTATAGTGGGAATCCAAAGCGGGAGATGACGTGGTTGAAGAAGAAATGTGTTGTGATGTCAGCGGTGTTGTTAAATGTAGGCATGGCTTCAACCCACTTATTGAAGTAATCGAGTGCAACGACGATGTATTTATGTCCATTGCTAGATGGAGGGTTGCAAGTCATGAAGTCTATGCCCCATTTTCAAAAGGGTCCGTCAGTAATGACTGGGTGTAGAAGAGCAGGTAGTGCTCATGCTTTGTTGGCATAAAGTTGACATTTGTCACATTGTTTCATAGCATGGATGCAATCGTGAAATAGTGTAGGCCAAAAATAACTGGCACGAATGATTTTTTGAGCGGTGGACATCCTGGAGAGGTGACCCCCGCAAGCGTCATTGTGGCATTCGTTCAATACTTGATCAGCCTCATCGATAGTCAAACATCGATGGAGTAAAGTGTCAACCCCTCGCCGATATAAGATATCACCGATAAGTAGGTAGTGGGGAGCCTAGTGACGAATACGTTGATGATTGTCTCGAGAGAGGTGGTTTCCAAATTTCTGTGTTTGGAGGTAGATGAGAAGATCATCATACCAAGGGTCATCCGAAGAGATGTAAAAGAGATGTTCGTCAGGGAAGTCGGAATTGACGGGGGTATGGGTGGTATCAGAGGGAAATGCCATGATGAATTCAACAATTGAGAGGGCTTTCTTGCTCTTGGGTGTTGAAAATTGGAGGTCGTACTCCTGAAGGATGATGATCCATCGAGCAAATTTACCATTAATTTGTCGGCGACTGAGAAAGTATTGCATGGGGTTGGAATCTTCTATGATTGTGGTAGTTCGAAGCAAGATGTAATAGCACAATTTCTAGACTACGAGGAAAACTGCAAGGGCCATTTTCTCTTCGTGTTTGTACTTCAAGGGTGTCCCTAAAATATTTTTACTAATGTAGTAAATTACATTCTCACGATCACCATCTCCTAGTTGGATGAGAACTCCTGCTACTGAGATGACTAACGACAAGATATAGAGGATGTAGTCGTGGATATAGTTGGTTGGGCTAATTAACAGGGCATTGGAGAGGGTCGTTTTGAGATCATCAAAAGCCTTTTGGGCATGTTTGTCCCATTGGAATGGGATATCATGACGTAAAAGGTGAAGGAAACCATGTGCCTAAGTGGTGTAATCGGGGACAAAGCAGCGTAAAAAGTTAGCTTTTCCTTGTAGGCTCTGCAGTTGGCATAAATTCCATGGTGGGGGAATTTCCATGATGGCTTGGACCTTGAGGGGGTCGACTGTGATGTCATGTTGGGAGATGATGAATCCAAGGAGGCATCCAACAGTGACATAGAATACATACTTGAGGGGATTCAATCGGATATTGTACTAGCGACACCTGTGAAATACAATGCGTAAGTCACTTAGGTGTTGAGTGCGTTTTTTGGAGCGAGAAGTGAGATCATCCAAGTAAGCGAGAATTATTTGAGCTAGATCATGGAAAATGTACGTCATGGTGCATTGGAAAGTGGCTCCTACAATCTTGAGGCTGAAAGGCATGACACAATACGCAAAATTTCCCCAAGGGGTAGTGAATGTGGTTTTGTACTGATCGAATGGGTGAATTTGAATTTGGTTGTAGCCAGAGAAACCGTCCATGAAGGACAGAGCCTCGTGACCAGTGAAATCATCGATAATTTGGTCGATAAAGGGCATTGGAAAGTTTTCTTTGGGACAGGCATGATTGAGATCGCGGAAGTCCGTACAGACATAGATATTGCCCTGTTTTTTGTTGATAGGGATGGTGTTGGAGACCCATGACGTATATGCGATGGGGTAGATGAACCCTGCAGAGCGTAATTTGTCAATTTTGGCCTTGATGGCTGCTACTTTGGATGGGTGTAGTAGACACTATTTTTGACAGATAGGTGTGATATCAAGCTAGGTGTCTATATGATGTTCGACAATAGAGAGGTCAAGGACAGACATCTTTGTGTATGACCAGGCAAAAATGTCTCAGTATTCCTGGAAGAGATCTTTGTAGGCAGTGGTTTCTTCAGGAGAGCATGCAATGCCAATGGTGATTTCCTCTACGACCCTAGCTTTGATGGAAATATCAATTTTGATGGTGGGGGGAATATTGGCCATATTTCCTTCTTCAAAAGCGTCAGGGGAAGGGATAGGGTTATTGAACCAATCTATATGCCCCGTTGGGAGAAAATCTTTAGTTTCAACTGCGTATATGGGGTTTGGGTTAGGAGGCATGAAGGCTTCCTATGAAGGAAAAATCACTCTTTGGTGGAGCGCGTCCCATGGGAAATCAGGTTTAGTTAACTCTTCAAGGATTTGTTCGTCACAGTGAAACTATCGAAAATATAGGGGATTGAGAGGAGTAAATTTAGTGACGGTCACCCTGGGGTTTTTTTTTGGTGGTGACGATGTAGTGGGGGTATCGCAAGGAGGTTGCGATGGTTCACTCGACATAAACCAAATATTGAGATATGGTGGGTTGAAAATGGTAGTCGGGCGTAGAATTTTCGTGGGGAAATGAATTGGAAAATTGGGGGGATTTAGGGGTAGATCCTCATACAAATCATCCAGGAACCATGGGGGAATAAGGAGTGCCTCAGGTTTTGGAAAGAATATATGAACTATATCAAGTGATGGGGTAGGGGTACTCATTGGTTCTTCTAGAGGGGGGGTGTAGGGTTTTGAATAAGGGCCAGTTGGCGACACATGTATTCAATGATCAGAGGACACTAATATGTGAAATCATCAAGTGATTTTCATAGAGAGAAAGGGCATCTGATACATTCATTGACTGAGGTCGTGACATAATGGATGTCAGTGACATGAGGTGGGGTGGGTTCTTGCTATAAGCTCTGACATACTGTTGTTAGCATTTTTTGGAATTGAGGTAACGCTAGACAATGGTGTGTATAATGGCCATATTTTGAATAGATGGTGCATGCAAAGTTGGTTCACAGACCTTTGTTACCTTTTTTCGGGGAGATAGCGACAATATTGGATGAAGCGACGAGTGGTGGTGGTGCTCGAGGGAGTTGAATTAGATTGTGTAGCTCGGGTAGATATGGGCATTTGTTGGTGGGGTGTCCATCTTTTTCGCATAGTGTGCAAGGAGGTTGGACACATGGGGTAAGTGGAGTAGTGGGCTCTTTATTTTTCTGTCTACCCCCAGCTATAGCAGGAGAACTAGTGAGTGTGAGTGTGGGTGGGATGGTGGGGGTAAGTATGGGAATCTGCATCGAGATTCCTTCTATTTGGGGAGGGAGGGATGGTTGAGGGACCATCTCAGGTGGATGTAGATACCATACTGGGATTTCCAACACCATGTTAGGGAGGGTGAGCATTGTGGATACCTGGAAATCTTGTACACCCGATGGGGGGTAGAAGAAAGGGATTTGGGTAATGGCTTGGGGGACTGTTTCCTAAACCGGGATATGGCCCTGGGGGAGGGGAAGATCAGGGATGGTTAGAGTTGAATAAGTTCCAGGAGATTCCTGAGGGAAGTATTTTGTGACTACTGGGACATCAGGGGTGAAAGAGGCCTCGGTGGGAGGGAGAATATCTTTAGTTATCGTTTCGTTGGTGGAAACGACACATACTTGTGCTGATGGATGGATGAGCGGTGGTGCTTTGTGGTATGTCCCTAGCAAGGATGGGTCCTTAAAAATTCTAGGGCCCATCTCAATGACTGGATAGGCGTCTGGATTAGTGTGGACAAAAGGGAGGATGTTGTTGATGTTGGATGAAGGGTTAGGCTCATAATGTGATACATGATCGATGGTAATGATCTTGTCGTTATGGGGAAACATCATGGTTCAGAACACATGTAGCTGCGAACAAACAAAATATTATAGTCGAGTGGGGCATCGATAACCTCAATGTCTATAAGGATGGTTTTTTCCCTGAGTTCGACAGGGATGTTTTGGAAGAGTCCCTCGGGAGATGAGGGTCGTCCGTCGTAATCCCTCAGAGTAATGGCAGAGGGTATTAGCTTTGGAGAGCCAAGTTTCTACCATACGGTTTTGGACATGATGCAGGTGGATGCACCTTCATTGATAATGAAGAAATGGACTGTGATATTCCAAATTTTAACCAGTATTTGAAAATAAACAAGAGTGGGGAGATGGGGTTCTCCACTGTTGAGATCAAATGTGATGAGTCGAGTATCGACAAGGTCGATTTCCCCCAGGGCGGAAAGTAATGATTTTCGTTGAGTGGGATAGGTTTAAAGAAATTCTAAGACTGACATGGCAGTGGGGGATTGTGCCAAGTCATCGACCAGACTATGATTGTGGGCTGCCCTAGCTTGAGGGTTGTGGACATTCTTGCGCAACGGGATGCGAGGGATTCAAAGAGGTGTTTTAGTATTAGGGCACAGAATCATCAAAGGTGGGCCAGTCATGACTGGGGTGGCCTACAAAGTAGTGGGATTAGGGTCAGAGGGTGTGATGTATTGACGACAACTCGTTTGTAGAAGGATTTCTTCCTCACTAGTGAGGAGGATAATTCGATCTGCAGAAGTGCTCAGGTTGGGATATAGTCCTGCCTGGGATGGGGAAGGTTGCATCTCTTGTTGGGTGTTCATCAACCCTTGATGTGGTATGGGGTTTTGCAACACAGGTGGGGGTGGGTGCTGCACATATTGTTGTGGGGCCTGCTAGGGGCAAGCGGTACAGGGGGATGTGGTCCATTTCTGGATTCTTTCATCTGTTTAAAGTCAACTATTTTGGGGCAATGGTGAGTATAATAGCCATATTCACTGCAAAGGGCACAAGAGAAGTTTGTTTGAACATTTTTGTTGTTCTTCCTTTGGCATTTGTTTTTATTTCTCCCTTGGGGGTTCCGGTTCCCCTGGTGTTGGTTACCCCTGGCAGGTTGGTTCGGTTAGGGTTGGTTCTGATTTTCTCCTAGTCCGGGATTATTATTGTTTCAATTTTTTCCTTTCTTTCGGGCATTGTTTGAATGATGGGATGGAATAGTCATATTTAGTTGTTCAAAATTTTGATATTGTTGAATGAGAGAGGGTTGAACAAAATTAACCCCAACATGTGGTTGTCCATGTGGGGAAGGAATGGGTTGGGGGGGGTAGGGAAAGGAAAGTACGGATTATTCTGTGGTAATGATCCATAGGATGTGTAGGAAAGTCTGACGCTTTCACTAGTGTTTAGGGTGTAAGCAAAGGTAGAGGGGGTACCAGAACTAGGTTGGGATGCGGGGTGTATTGTGGGTGTTGGAGGTGGTCCGCTGATGGGTGGAGGAAAGGTCAAGGGGTATGGTTGTGGATAAGGGGGTGGAGTATAATAAGAAGGTATTCCATATGTTGGTGGATATTGAGGTGTTCCATACATAGGTGGTTGTTGGGGGTGTGAATTGTGGTGTGTAGTGGTACCGATCAATCCATCCACTAAGTGAGGCATCCCAGGTTTGTCTTGGCTAAATGGCACGGGTCTTGGGGCATCAGGTAGGACCGTATACAAGTATCCTGACTGTGGGTAAATGATTTCAAACTGTTGTGCCTTGCTAATGGATTATTCTTCAGACTGGGGGAAGGTGGCGGCTACGTCTTTTTCAAGGAGGGAAACATGTGATTTGAGGAACCGATTGAGACATTGTTGTGGAGTAGCTTCAGATTTGCAGAGACTATGTCGTCGATGCCATTCATGAATGTGGTTAGTGATGTGCATGGCGAAGCTTTGTTTAATTTATGAGAGTAGTTTGAGGCCATTGTCATGACAAATTGGTAGTTGAAAGAAGGTCAAGAAAGCTTTGGCCAGGGACTCAAAGGTCACGTGGGATCCATATTTTTCTTCTACATACCACTTAGTTGATGGGCCAGTGAATGTACATTGAAATAACCCTAATCGGACAGAATCATCCGTGATACTATTTGAAGAGAACCATAAGTGAAAGGTCATTATATGGTTGGTATGATCGTCTCCCTGTTTTCCTTCAAACTTGGGTATGTCTAAAGGAAGTTTGGTAAGCATTGCAGGCCATGTGGGGTTGTGCAATATAGGATCATTGGTGATTTTAGTCAGATCCGGTATGTTGAGGGAAGACAAGTATGGAATCTGAGGTGGTGGCGGAGGATTAGTTCTGGCCATGGTGTGAGTGTTTTGTGTAGCTGATCCTTGAGGGGGACGAGGTGGGTTTGTACTCCCTCCTTGAGAAGAAGTTTCTCCCCTGCTTCTGTGTAAAGGAGAGTGTGGGGTTTTTGGACCTTGGGAAGTGGAACCAAGCAAAGTTGATCCCAAGATAGTATCACTTATAGGGGTGTGGGAAAGTATGGTTGATGAGTTGGCAAGACTAGGAACTCCCTCGAGGATGGGAGGGAGATTTAGCAAGTTTATGGAATGACGAGGACTCTGTGGGTCCCCTATGATGTCTGAATAACAAAGTGGATGTGTGAAAATGGTGATGAGATAAAATTTAATGAACAAGAGACTTTGTATAACTTGGATCTCCACAATATATCTCACAATCGTATGTAATAAGAAGAACAACATACATAAAATAAAGAAGTATACATGTGGTTAGGTGGATTTTGTCCACATGGGATAACAAAGAAAATAAATGCTCGTGTCCTAAAAGACGTAACGTTCTTCCTCTCAAACAACACTGGAACTTCCAATAGCACTCAACAATGGGGTTTGAAGCCACCAGAAGAGAAACTAATGAAGGATGAAGTAATCAGTTATAATGAGGGGTAGAGGGTGCATATCCTGAAAGAGATGGTGATATTTTCCAATAGCCACACAAAATCTGATCAAGGTGCAATTGCAACCCACAATTGCCACCTGGGTAGATGTCCTAAAATTTGGTCACTAGGTACCTCAGTCAAACTATGACATTTAAATTTTCGGCCTAAGAAATGGGTCATGGGCTGGATCCCTTCCAAGAGGTGGGTGTCTCAAGGGGGGATGCACAGAACAACCAAACCTCGGCCTTCAACCCTTCATGTGTATCTCCCTGCCTTATGGTGTAGGAACACTTGACTTGGAGGATTTAAAGTTCCCTATTAGACAACTTCTATTGTTTGAAGATGTGAGAACCAAACAATGGGGAGTTATTTGGATGCCTATCCCCGAAATTCTACCTAGACTAAAAAAATTCTTTTGGCACCTCCTGTGGAGGAAAACTTAGTGAGTTTTTAGAAAAAATTTAGATGTTGTTGTTTGAGATATTGTGGGTGTGAGCCAATCTTGTTGAAATTAAGGGGGAGTGGATAGTTTCATCAAGAAAAGGGGTGGAGTGTTTCAGAAACCCTTTGGAGAAAACTCACTTCAACCTCCATGTCTTGAAATGAAAAACTATGTGAGTGAGTAGTGACTTTTGTGTGTGAACAAGTGAAAGTGTGCCAATATTTTTAATAAATTAGGTGTCACCTTGTTGCATGTGGACTTCACTTGGGCCTTACAAGTCTTGATTACCTAATTAACTAAATGTCGTTGGTACAACCTTACAGAATTTTAAAGTCCCTAGGAAACTAGCATGTGGACATGTGGGTCCTTACTATTCCTTTAACTCCCTAATGTGATTTAATCTAAGAAAGCTTTGAAACTATCCTAGATTATGCATATGTGGGCATGTATGGGCCCGTTACAAAACCTTTAAACTTCCCTAGTGGTTTAATATAAGAAAGTAAACTTCAATCACTATCCTATCTTTGTAGCATGTGGCCATGTATGGGCCCATTACAATCTTAAGGTGTGTGTGAAAAATAAATTAAGAGGAGTCCCGAGGGGGCTGTTGTCCTCTCCTAAATATTTTTTCTTTTTAAGGGAGATGAAATTTTCCATCAATCTCTTTCTGATTCTCAAGATCACTTTGGGGCGCAAGAGAAGAGCATACTCAATGATTGATATCCAATTTTTGGTCCCAATGCAAGTTTTATATGTGATCTAAATATGATTCCAACTTACACTTTTAGTCAAAGCAAGCCATCCATGTGGAAAAATGAAAGAAAAAGAGGAAATAATGATTTTAACCCCTAAGTGCCTACATTTTGACTAATCCCTTTTTATGGAGAGGGTATATAAGTGTGGTGCAGGTTAAAATGTGCAAGGAATCAATTTTAAGAAGGCTATGGGCCTTCCACGGATCATGAAAATCTTACAATGTGTATTTTTCTGCACAGGTGTGCGGGTCTTAGAATAGACAGAGGCGCTGTGAGCGCCAATGTGCAAACTGAAAGTGACTTGTGGGCACTGGTGCGCAGAAGGTGCTGAGAAATATAGTGGTTTTGGAACACATGTGATTAAGATGCATCTGTGGGTTGGAAAACCCACACACATCTGACACACAGTCGTGAAGAAAATTCCAAACAAAATTCTCTCAACTCAGCTTTGAATCTGACTTTTTGCAGGTCGACTTGGGCCGGTTTTGGTACCTGCAGGTTAAATAAACAGAAAGAAGAGCTAAAATAACCCAAATGGGGTAGGAAATTGATACCTTTCCCCATTGGAGTCACCAATCTGTTGCACCTCTTTTGTCACTGAAATGAGAAAAATAGGGGTGCTTACAAGCCCAGTTGGGTCAGTTAGGCAAGACAATAGTAGAGGAAAGAGTTATAATTGTAAAGCATAAAAGATAAGAAAAGAATTAAAGTAAGAAGGATTAAAGAAATTAAACTATAGTGCATAAGGACATTAGAACAAAAAACAAACAAGACTCATTGCCACCAATGGAAAGGATTATATTAGTTGAAAGAAAAAACCAAAGAGAAAGGGAGACTTTGGGTCCCCTCTTCCTCCAAGGGAGGGCTCTTGGACCCCCAAATATTGATCTTTTCTTACAAGTGAGGAACTAAAATGAAATGGTGAAGAGAATCTAAATCACATCCAATCTAGAGGTGATATGAATGGCTAACTGAAATGGTGCTAGCATGCTCTTGATGAGGAAATATGGTCCTCCAAGAGAATATCAGCAGCATAACAATACAAATGAATTCCTTGAAAATGTAGTGCACCCATGGCCTCTTTTTATAGCATAAATTTGAGGCATTATTTAACCAGCTTTTAGTGTGAATAAGGGGCCATTTAGGGCAGCCTTAGGTCTTTGACCAGCCACCCAGTCGGATTTAGCCAAGATTTGGATGTCAAATCAACTTGGAAGCTGAACCAAAAGTGGGTGGGAGGCCGACCAATATCATAAATGCGTCGTTTTGAGGGATGCGCAGTTTTTTGCGTCCACAGTCGCGCATCGTGTGCATGTGTTCTTTTTCTTGCATTTATGAATGACGCATGTGCGCGCACTCCTTGTGTAGTATTAACACATGCTGATTTTATTGTTGATTATATAGTTTTGGTCCTTTTGGAAATATATTTTTTGTCATTTTGGGTCCATGGGTGAACTAATAGTTGTTTGAAGATGCTATATTTTTGTAACCATTTGCAGATGAAATTTCAGTGATAACAACTACTACTATAGAGTCCTCAACCACATGCAATAAAGGGTTGTGAACCAAATTCGTTTGTGCCATCTGTTCAAAATATGGCCACTACACCCATCATTTCCCAACTCTACCTCAATTTTGCCAAACATTATCTGCAGTACACCAAACATATCATCAAGATCCCTCTTAGCCACTCCCTACTGAGGCTCACATTACTGATATTCGATATATTTCATCACCAGTCCCTGAGAAAATGAGGTACCACCCACAATATCGAGACATGTACTTTATGTCTAGCAGTCCCTCACACCTTGTATATGATGTCCCATCTACATCCTCACCACTTGAGGACAATAACACTTACCCATTGATAGTTCCCCCTATCACCTCCCAGGATCCCTTGTATTCTCGCATTTTTCACTCCAACGAAGATATCCTGGAGGAACTCACTACCCTCGATTGCCTATGGAATGCGCGCAATCATCAAGCACTTTTCCTTTCACACGAGGCCTTTCACTCTCTTATCCAAGCCTCCATGTGCACAATCAAAACCAAGGATTTTATTGCTTTGGGGCATATATACTAGTTCAACAACCCTATCCCTTCCCTAGATGATTTTGAAGAAGGCAGCATGGCCAACATCTCCCCCACCGTCAAAATTGACATTTTCTTTAAACCGAGAATCATAGAAGAAATCACCATTGGCGCTGCATGCTCCCCTGAAGAAATCACTACTTACAAAGCTCTCTCTTAGGAATACTGGGATATTTTTTCCTATTCATATATAGATATGCCTCACCTTGATCCTTCTATCATCGAACATTGAATCCACACATGGCCAAATGTCACCCCAGTTCATTAAAAGAAACACCCCCTTCACCCATCCAATGTTGCGGCTATCAAATCCAAAATTGACAAGTTACACATTTTTGGTTTCATTTACCCCATTCCATACACTTCATGGGTCTCCAACCCCATCCCCATTAACAAAAAACAAGGAACTATTCGTGTCTACATAGACTTTCGTGATCTCAACCACGCTTGTCCTAAAGACAACTTCCCAGCCCCTTTCATCAACCAAATCATTGATGATTGCGCCAACCATGAGGAACTATCATTTATGGATGGTTTATCCAGATACAATCAAATCCAAATCCATCAAGCCGTAAACCTCTTTTACTACCCCTTGGGGTACCTTTGCTTATCGTGTCATGCCTTTTGGACTCAAAACTTTCAGTGCTACGCTTCAAGGGGCCATGACCTATGTTTTTCATTATCTTTCTCACATCATCCTTTCTTATTTGGATGACCTCACTACTCTATCTGAAAAGATAACCCAACATTTAGACGACTTCCGCATCATTTTCCAATGATGTCACCAATATAATATTCGCTTAAACCCCCTCAAGTGTGTATTTTGTGTTACTGTCGAGCGCCTCTTTGGGTTCATCGTCTCCCAACATAAAAATACTATGGACCCCCTCAAGTTCCAAGAAATCACATAAATTCCCCCACCTAGGAATTTACGCCAACTGCAAAGCTTTCAAGGCAAAGACAACTTTTTGGGTCGCTTTGTCCCAAACTACATCACTCACGCACATGATTTTCTCCACCTCTTGTGACATGATATCCCATTTCTATGGGACGAACATGCTCAATAAAATTTTGATGATTTGAAAGCCACCATATCCAATGCCCCTTTGGTTAGTCCCCCATACTATGATTGCGATTACATCCTCTACTTATCAACCTCAGTTGTCTCAGTAGCATGAGTCCTCGTCCAATTAGGGGATGATGGGCATGAACATGTCATTTACTACATTAGTAAAAACCTTTGAGGGCTACCCTTGAAGTATAATCATGATGAGAAATTGGCGTTAGCAGTTGTCCTTGCAGTTCAAAAACTGTGACATTACATTCTTCTTCGGACTACCAGGGTCATAGAAGATTCCAACCCCATGAAATACTTACTTAGTTGATGACAGATTAATGGAAAATTTTCTCGATGGATCATCATCCTCCAGGAATACGATTTGGAGTTATCTAATCCAAAAATCAAGAAATCTCTTGTCCTCTCCGAACTCATTACGACTTTTCCCTCGGATGCTAAAACTTCCCCCATCAATGAGGATTTCCCTAATGAACACCTCTTCTTCATCCCCTCTGATGAACCTGGTACGACAACCTCCTCGTACATCTTTGGAAACAAAATTGTGGGTCTCATCTCTCCCAATATGATCGTTGACGCATTTTCCATCAGGCCACTCGATACCTCCTCATCAATGATTTTCTCTATTGACGAGGGGTCGATACCATTCTTCGGCGATGTCTTACCATCAACGAAGCCGACAAAGTCTTGACCAACTACCACAACAACACTTGTGGTGGTCACCTCTTGGGTATGTCCGCCTCCCAACAAATCATTCGATCAGTGTACTTCTGTCCCACTTTGTTTCATGACTGCATCCACATTGTCAAGCAATGCAGAAAATTCCAACTTTATGCAAACAAAGCATGAGCTCCACCAACTCTTGTACACATAGTCATCACAACTGACCCCTTCTGTAAATGGGGCATAGACTTTATGACTTTCCATCCTTCATACAGTAATGGAAACAAGTACATTTTCATGGAAGTGGATTACTTTACCAAATGGGTCGAAGCCATTCCCACATTTAACAACACTGCTGACACAACAACACATTTTTTCTTCAACCACGTCATTACCCAGTTCAGATTCCCACTACATTTAGTGTCTGATAATGGTAAGCACTTTGAGAATGAGATATTTGTGGAACTCTCCTCAAAGTTATGCTTCACCCATGATTTTTCCTCCCCATACTACCCTCGATCCAATGGACAAGTCGAGGCTATCAACAAAGTCCTCAAAACCATTCTACAACGTACCGTAAAAAAACATAAGACCAAATTGCATCATATGTTTTTTTCCACTTTATGGGCTTATCGCACGATAGTAAAAAATGCCACCGATTTTACATCGTTCCACCTCGTCCATGAGATCGAAGACACCCTCCCTATCGAGTGTGAAATCCCCATATTACACACTGCCATTGAGATATTACCTGACACTTCTCCAATGGAGCAGTGCTTGCTGACCTTAGAGTCGCTTGATGAAGATCTTCAATCTTCATTACAACACAATGAGGTAGCTAAAAAAATTTCCAAATCCACCTTCGACTACCATGTCAACCTTCGCTCATTCAACGAAGGTGATCAAGTGTTAGCCTACGATATTTCCCATGATACTCTCGACCATGGAAAATTGATTCATTATGGCATGGAACCTACATCGTCCAACACTACCTCACTAAAAGCTCCTACATCTTGGCCTCTCCAGAAGGCTACCCTCTCAAAGAACCCGTCAATGGTTTGTACTTCAAGAGTTTTTACACCTAAGCATAGACCCCCTACCTCAGGTTTTTCTTTGTACACATTTGTAGAGTTTTTAGTATTATTTATCGCCACCACTCCTCATGTCTAATATATCATCTGTGTTATTAACAGATGCATCATCCATCAGTCTACCACATCGGTTATGCTAATGGTGCCAACCGCTGGATCTAGAATCTCGCTTCGACCGCTTGGGCCCTCTATACTCCCTCACATGTCCTGCTCCACTCTAGTGGCATCTGTTTGGGCTCGGCCAACAACAAACAAGCTGAATACAATGCCATCATTGGTCTCCTTTCTGAGGCCAGTCACCGCCACATTCATTACCTTAGCATTCTATTATATTCCCAACTTGTCGTCCTGCAGCTCAACAATGTATATCATGTTCACGATCCTTGCCTCTTTCACAAATACTTTAAAGTTAGACTCCTATCTCACAACTTTTATTCAATAACATTTAAAAATATTCCAAGACAACTTAATCAAGTAGCATATGACATGGCTAACCTAGTATTAGATTGGCATTTATTACATTAAACAACATTTTATACATAACATCATACATTTGTCACAACCTATATAAAAGACATCATACATAAAAACATAAAGCATAGAGACAAACATGATCATATATATGTATATATATATATATATATATATATATATATCATAAAGGTCATCCGTGTTTACAAAAAATATATGTGTACAATTTCCCGTAGGCTCATGAATCCCCCCACCCCTATGAGTACAAAAATGAGTATCAACTACCCTATACAAAAGTGGGCTCCCAAGACCGTACATACAAAAAACGACATTCACAGTGACCCCAGAGCTCTTCCCCACTAGGTCCTCTATCAGCTGGAGGCACCCCACCAGCTGGGGGCCCTCCAGGTCCAAGAGGCAGCCACTCTGCTAGTACTCCCACGCACTACTCCAGGACCTCCTCATCCTGTATGTGGGCCCACATGCCCTCAGACATAACCTATAGAACCCGCTCAAAACATCTCCAAGGGTCCTCCAGCATCACCCCAACAACTGCATATGGATCTCTCGTTGGTCCAACACTAACATCATCTCTTCATCGCCTCTGTCCCACCCTCGGATCTACTGGCGTCGGGCAAGCCGACCCTGATGAGCCGACTCCTGGACAACCTCCACCTCTCTCCCTCAGGGTCCCACATATACAACAAAACATTAGAGATATTATCAACATCCATATACATATATAATCAATTCTATCTATCCAAATCACAAACATAAAACTATAACACATACCTTGTTGGTCCCAGTCCTCCCTAGGAGGAAAAACCATATTTGGATTATGGCAGTAGTCCATACCCACGTATGGATACCTCAGAATAACCTATGGCATTTGACACCACAATCGAGCCACTGTGACCGTGAAATAATGGCCACCCTTCCCACCTCCATGTCGAGCCAACACATGGGCCCACTACATCAGTCGCATCTCTCATTGCCCCATGGGATCAAGTAGAATCCTTGGGCATAGTAGAGGCACCCTCTCTAAGAACCAGACCACCAGAATGGACCCAAAAGTGAAGTCAATGGAGTCAGCTCATCGACACCAGTTCAATTGTCCCATTATCTTGGTGTGCATAAGCACATTGTTACGCCTCTTTCGTCACCTTGGTGAGAAAAACAGAGGTGCTTGCAAGCTCAGTTGGGTCTGTTGAGCAGGACAGCTGTAAAGAAAAGAGTTAGGGAAAGAAAATAAAAACTACAATTAAGAATTAAACTAAGAGATGCAATAAAAACTAAATTCATGAGCATAGGGACAT
>SNQJ01S0075507.1:0-20343 GCA_010110895.2 Picea sitchensis
GGGTGTTGTATATACATGTTCATTGTCCTTCATGTCCAAATACCTTCATCAATCTTGCGGTCCAAAACCCATGACTAGGGTTGACATCAATGACAACAACCAATCTTCCAACAAGGTGATGGTAGAACTATATAAAGGGGTTAAAACAATGTAATGGGATATGAAGAGAAGTATTGTATTTGGAGCTAAAGTTCATTAGGAGGAAGCCCCCTCGAAGAGGCAAGTGAATAGGAGAGGATCCCTTCCATAATAGGATCCATTGTATGGTGTTTCCCTACCTCAAGGGTTTTCTATAATAAAAGTGGTGGTTTTCTATATTTTTCTCTGAATCTTTGTGGTGTTTTTGTATGCAAGTATTTTGTTCTTAAAAATTGGTATTGGAGCACTTTCCTTGGCAAAAAGTGTGGGAAAATATTTTTATTTTTTGCAGATTTATTTTTTTGGAGAAAAACAAAAAACAAAAAAAAAAATAGGGCCACGACATCGAGACAATTTTTGTAGGTTTTGATGAAAAATTTGAAAAATATGCTTGTATATTTGAGTTCATCCCATAAAAACACCCAAGTTAAAAAAAATCGTCTGAAACAGAGTCCGGGAAGTCAAGTTATTTGCATTTTAAAATCTGCAATTTTAAGGGTTTTTATGTGGACGACCGCATAATTTTTCTAATTTATGTAGTAGTTGGGGATGAAGTTTTCAAAACAAATTGTATATATGAGTTCCTCTCACAATTTCACCCAATTTCAAAACAACAATTGTCCAAATCGGATCTCTGGAAGTGAAGATATCATTGATTTAAAATCAAATATTTTTTTAGTTTTTCGTGATGGCGACGAGACTGCAAAGTTCATAACTTTTCATAGGGTGCTCTGATTGCTACCAAATAAATGTCATTTAATAAATAATTTTAAGATATTTCTTTTGGTATATTTTATGTGGTGTTTCCAATGACAATTCCCTCTCAAACTCTCGAAGAAATTTTACAGTTAAATGAAGCATTCAAATCCCAATTGTATGACACATTGCATGACCTTACAGATAACCTCACATTGCATGAACTTGCAGATGGTCTCAAGGATATTTTTCGTAGTATTCAAGATTCATTGGATAGCATGCAGGAGAGATATCTTATGGTAGACATCAAGGATGAATATAATCAAGAAGCATATGTTTGGTATGATTTTGAGGCCGATTGTGATGATTGGTATATGGATAGTTGTCATTTATGTGATGACAACCACTTTCATATTTTATTTGATAACTCTAATACACCTTCTGCAGAGAACATCAAAGTGACAAATCGGGAGACAATGATTATTATGAGTGTCCATCCTGCATATTCTACAGTGGTATTATTCCTTCCAGATTCCACTACGGCCCTTTTCCACTATGTGGATGGATCCTCTTATTTGGATCCACATGACAGGTGTCATTCTTTGGAGCATCATTTTCAGTTGGTTATTGGGTTCTGAAATCTTCCACGGGGAGTTCACATGAGCACTTGGACATGGGACCATGGTTTACAATGGCGATTGGACTACTTTGGCATGGTGGTTTTCCTTTCTACATGGGACCATGGTTCTCTAGTCTACTTCAACACTATGGTCCACACTTATCAATGGGACCCTGGTATATGGTTGTACACACTCATAACAAGCGTTGAGGACAACACTTTCATAAGGGGGGTGGAATGTTAGGTAACTAGAGAGGTAGTGGAGGTCATTGAATGTAAGGTGGACTAAGTCCACTATATTATTAAATAAGGTCCACTATGGTAGTTAGATATAATAAATGGGTAGTTAGATATAGTAAATGTAATAGGACTTCTTAGAAGGTTCTGATTCTAGAATATTCCTCCTCTAGAATGTTCTTAGGTGATGGTAGCACTATATAAAGGGGTTAAATAAATGTAATGGGATATGAAGAGAAGTATTGTATTTGGAGTTGAAGCTCATTACGAGGAATCCCCCTCAAAGAGGAAACTCAAGAGAGGATCACTTCCATAATAGGATCCATTGTATGGTGTTTCCATACCTCAAGTGTTTTCTATAATAAAAGTGGCAATTTTTTATATTGTTCTCTGAATCTTTGTGGTGTTTCTGTATGCAAGTATTTGGTTCTTAACACTAACAAGATGTACTACACATATACAAACTAAGTAGATATATGAAAAAATAGAGGAATTAAGTTTGCAAATGAAACACTTGAGTATATACTTGATACAAAAAAAAAATCTACATGATGTCTAAATGGAGCAAAGGAAAATATTTTATATTTCCAAAGTGAAAATATAGCCATTGATTTTGGCAATATCATTATGCCTTCTAGAAGACCTATCCACATCATGAAGAACATTAATGTATGTGGTGATTTCCATACTGCCACAAAGTTCAATTATAAGATTGTCAAATGACAAATTATTGTGAGATGCTAATAGATTCCACCATTTCAATAATGAATTTTTTCCTTGTGGGGATTATAGGTGATGTTAAAAAGGAAACCAACAACATAATAGAAATTTTACATTCTGGGTAATTTCTTTTATTAGAATATTGAGACATATGAATAAACATACAACAATATTAAACACAAGAACCTTACTATTCTATCCTCCTATCCATATAACAACAACATTTAATCATAATAAGAAAGGGGCAAGAGAAAAAGACTACACCAAATATACGTGGTAAAACCCAAAAATGGAGAAACATCCACGGGAAGGTATTGTCTTCTTTATTCTTTAGAAATATCCAATCTTACACTTGAGATCCCACACATCACACTCCATATTCACATCATTCCAATGTATATGATCACTATGTGATCCTTCATTTCAATGTACCTCATGGATTTTCTTACCTCTATTATATACCAAGAGGTATGGATGAATTATATCCCAAAATACATGTGGGATAAATGTAATTCCACCACTTTATATAATGAATGGTAACAAGAGTATATTAATTCATGATGCTTGTGGGTTAACTCTTTTATATAATAGTAGACATTATTACCTTTCAAATTAATACATTCCAACAATACCACACAAGTCATCATTACATATTCCAACACTCCCCCCTAATGATGACAAGGGAGAAGAAACACTTATGGAGGAAGATGGAATTACAATAGCTTCCAACACTTCCTACAATAATTAGAAAGAAAATACCTTCAATACTGGCATTTATGGAGAAAGAATCCATTACATCGGACTCCCCCTTGATGACACCTTCCAAAATTTCCCATAAGATATGAATAAGAACACACTTTTCCTCATGGATTTAATGAAGATAACAACCACTTCTTACTGAATCATAAAATTGTGCCTGAACCAAGTTGTACGATGAACTCTTGCAAAACACCACAATAGTGTACAGAAACCTCAAATAACCAATACAACAGAACATGTCTTTAGCAAACAATCCTCGCAACCATAACTCAATTGATAGTTGAAATAAATCTTGCAGAACACCACAACAGTGTATAGAAACCTTAGATGGCCAATACAACAGAACATGTGGAAAGGAGAAAGTTGTCCCAACCAAGCTGATAGGTGCAATAAATCTGCAATAGACCGTATTATGAATACAAAAACCCCAGATCTATACATGGAAATGTTTCCAGCATACAGTCTTCACAACCAAAGAACTCTATTGAATATTACATTGTGAATACAATACCTCAATGGTCTATCCATCGAAAAATGGGCCCCATAGATAATCATCATGACTTTATAGTAAAATATGGCACTTCATTACATTAAATTATTATTGGAATATGGTCATATGAAATAGAACTTCATTACATTTCATTGCATTCTCCTTGATTACAACTCCAAACATTCCCATTAAAGTAGAAAATAGTTTCAAACTTTGTTGTTGTAAAGGACAAGTTGAAGAGAGGAACAATTTAGGAATCAATTATAACTGTAATCAAAACCTCAATAAAGTGAAAGAAGAAGATACTCACAACTGTCAAGAATCAATGTTGAATGACAATATCAATATGCTTAGAAACTTAAGATAGGAACAATTTGCAGAACCAAGCTATCCCACAACTCTTCATAGAGATTTAATCTGCACACAAGAACTTCCAAAAGTAAAGCATATAATGATCATGATAATCCCATAAAAAAGATTAAATTTATTTTACACAACAAGGGTCAACAACAACATATAAATAGAGAGAAAAATATGATCAACATAAAAAATTATATCACTTGAAAAATCTAGCCATTAGCAACTAATCCTTAAGAATTGAATGGTTTCTTATTGTCGCCATGAGAAAGTACTAGAGATGCATTCCCCTGTAATTGTCAAATACATCTTCCACGTCGGTAGGTTAGTGACGAAAAAATCAAGAACAAGATACAACCTCTACACAAATGATGAGAAAACTAAGAAACAATATACTAATGTAGAAAGACAAGAAGCTAATAAGAGATGAAAAAATTGAATGTTCTTACCTCTGATTTATACTGGAATAACTTACACTTTGGAAATTACCTGCAACAAGAAACAAATTTCAAAAGAAACACGTATGTACACTACAACAAATAGATTAGATCTGAGAAATCGCCCAGCAAACTGGCCCTCCTCACAAACTGTCCCTCTCAAAATGAAAAAATGATGCATAGTGCCAAGCAAAGCACCAAATGCATGCCATCAATAAATTGTCTTTGTCTCATGATATCCATCAACAAAGAAAGCACGACAATGATGCACCACGAATAAGCAAAGAAAAAACTATCCACTACCACAAATATGCACAAAGAGAGAAAACACAACTGAGATAGAGAGAAAACCCAAGTGAAATATTAGTTGTACAGTGTGTAAGGAAGGACAGAAAAGACCTTATGGACTTGTTCATACGCATAGAGAAGGGAAACGCCCAGAAACCCTTGGATCACTCAAAAAAACCATAGATCGACTATTTTAAGACATGGATCTATTGTGGAAAAGAGAAAAACAAAACATGGGTATGCCTCTGCTACACCAAGAAACCCTCAAGACATGATTGTACGACCTACATGGAGGATAAAAAGACACCGATAAGGGAAAAAAAACCACCCAACAAGTAAATTGACTACCCACAATGCAAATCCGCCCTCTTATACTGCAAATAGGCCTCCCAACAAGTAAAATCCAACCTCTACAACAACAAAACGCCTTGCCCTAAAAAAAAACATGATCATACGACTGAGAAAATTCCCCCCCACAACAGATCAGCCTCTCACACAGTGAATTAGGCTTTGCAAGAGCTTAAACACCTCAACACCTGAAAAATGCAAAAAAACGAGTCGTACAGAAGAAAAAAAAACCTAATTTGCATGTTTTGTATGGACTTTGATGGGAGAATGGGTTGATTGGTGAGGTAGCCAGTGAAAACCCGCACCAAAAAAAACATTTCACTGCAAATGGACTCATGCATCAAAAGGTATTAGCTTCAGAAGAAAAACTAGATTTAGAAAAAAGAAATTGGCCTCATAAAAAAAATAAGTTTGGTAAATATCAACCCTAAAAATTTACCAAAAAAACATTAGGTTTACCAAAAATTAAAATGACCTACACTAGGCTAGGCAAATTAATTTAAAATTGGGAAAATGGTAGTCAAATTTGATGAACCAATAGTCGATATTGGTCGAAAGCTACATTATGGAGACAATGGTGGGATCAGATTTTTTTTAAATGCACATAAATGTGAGAAATATAAAAAACAAAGGTTAGGGTTTTAAGAAAAAATCTCGATCTTGTAGCAAAATGTCCAGATCTAAATAGAAGCCTTAATGGCTACTAGATATTATGGAAAAACTACGAAATAAGAAGAGACCAAATAAATATGAAAGAAATGTTGTTGTAAAAAAACTTACTAAAGGAGGCAGAACATAGTAACCTACTCTGATACCATGTTAGAATATTGAGACATATGATTAAACATACAACAATACTAAACACAAGAACCTTACTAGTCTATCCTCCTATCCATATAACAACAACATTTAATCATAATAAGAAAGAGACAAGAGAAAAATAGTACACCACATATACGTGGTAAAACCCAAAAATGGGGAAACATCCACAAGAAGGTATTGTCTTCTTTATTCTTCAAAAATATTCAATCTTACACTTGAGCTCCCACACATCACACTCCATATTCACATCATTCCAATGTATATGATCACTAGGTGATCCTTCATTTCAATGTACCTCATGGGTCTTTCTTACCTCTATTATATATCAAGAGGTATGGAGAAATTACATCAGAAAATGCATGTGGGATAAATGTAATTTCACCTCTTTATATAATGAATGGTAACATGAATATATTACTTCATTATGCATGTGGGTTAACTCTTTTACATAAGAGTAGACACTATTACCTTCCAAATATTACATTCCAACAATACCACACAAGTCATCATTACATATTCCAACAACTTTTAACTAAGTCTTTAGTGGTTTTTTTGGCATTTAAAAAAAAAGATATAACTATAAAACAATTTGATTGGATTTTTATGGGAGTTATATCTCATACAAAGTCCATGAACCACATTCTCTTTCCATATGTTGTTTTTAGAAGACACCATTTACTGATCATAAACAAAAGTAATAAGTTATGTGATAATTACTACTCGATGAAATGTTAGGTATAGGTTGAGAATATTTATATTTTTTTCAACTAAATGGAGGGCATAGGCTATGCATACTTATATTTTTCCATATCTATCAAGTAATAAACAAAAGGGTCATTAAACCCATGACATGTCCTAACTCTTTAAAATCACCTTTGAAAATTGCAAAAGGAATATGTATTATTGATAGTTTATACATAAGTATGTTATGTGATGCAATCAAGTATATAACTGAACATTAATTTACCCAAATAAAATTTAAAAGTCTATTGTATATGGAATCCATTAGTTGATAGGGTATACTCCATGTCTACTTGACAAATTTAGAATCTAAGAGATCATTGCAAAATTTGGCTCATTTTTGGTATTGTTCACAAATTAAACCCATCAACATTGAGAATGACAACATGAAAATAAACATTCAATATAAGGAACACTAGACATTATATTTAATTGAAAGTAGGCAATTGTACATAAAGAATCAAAGTTGATTATGAAAGGGTGTCTCTTAGATGCATTCGTTGTCATGTGGGTGGCCACATGAGGAAATTTTATCCTCTTTTACATAGCACTTGTAGAGCTTGTTAGACTTAATCCTCATTCCATGGCGCGCTTGGAAGAAATAGAGTAGTTAGACACATTTTTGATAAGAAATATAGTTAATGGTATGGAAATGGACATGTTACTTGATTCAAGCCAAAGAGAAGTGAGTATATATGATGCTATCACTAGCTTAGATCCATCTTAATCCCAAATCTATAAAGTGACAAGAGGGATCAAATCCCTCTAGGTGAAAACCTTTTTTAGAGGTGTGAGTTTTCCACCTCACGAGATTTAACATTTTATAGGGTTTAATAGATTTGTCAAACAGTTGGTTTAGATTGATGGATAGTTGGTTTGCATAGTTGGTTTTCATTTATGTCAACCCTTGGAGAGTGATATTTTAGATTGATTTCAACCCTTAGAGATTGATTTCAACCCTTGAGTATGTCTAATAACACATTTCGATAGCTCCAGAAATTTGGGTAAGGGACCCAAGTTTGTTTGAGGTATAAAGGCATGAAGATCAGTGAATATATCGGTAAGAATATTATAGATGGATATTACATGTTGTACCATTTCTGGTGATATATGGTCAGTCATGTGGTTCTTCATGGTTGGTGAGATATGGCCTTGTGAAGTTGGAGGACCCTCAAGAATATTCTAGAAGCCCCTATAAGGTAAAAAAGAAGTCAATTATTCTAGAAGCTCCTAGAAAGTCATAAAAAAATTTGCTAGTCAAAGTGGTTGCAACAAGAAATCAATTATGGGTAAAGTAGTGGTAACAAGAAGGTTGAATATCCAAAGTGGTTGAACAAGAAATTAATTAATTATGGGTAAAGTAGTTGTAACAAGAAGGTGGAATAGTCAAAGTGGTTGAACAAAAAATTAATTAATCATGAGTTAAGTTGTTACACAAATAAAATAATTAAAAATAAATTAGTTAAAACTAGAAGTGGTGATTTTACTATTTGTGGATAAAGTGGTTGTAAGTGGACAAAGTAGTTAGAAGTGGGTTATCCCTAAAAGAAGGAAGTTGGGTAAAATAGTTAGAAGATAACCTCTAGAGGTACTTGGAGAGTATAAATAAGAGAGCAAGGGTCTCTTAATAGAACCTATTGAGCATATTGAATATAAATAAGTGAATGAGGTAACCAAGGATATCTTAGGCTAATTTCAGAGGGAAGATGAAGTAAAGAAGGCCGAAAATCCAAGGGAGGATGAAATCTTTTAATGATGTGTTCTAAGGTATGTTATTTACAAGTCATCTCACCATTTTTGCAATAAAAAAATTTCTTGAATGATTCAAATAGTGAAACTTGGAGGATAGTGAGACAACATATCAAGGTACATGTGGTAGAAATTTTAGCTTCTGAGTCATTTTATTTTTGGATATACATATTGTGGAAGATATGGTTTTTTGTTAGTCCTGAAACTAGTTTTAAACAGGTGTTATGGGTAAAATGGTCATTACTTCTTCATAGAAAATCCAACTTATGTGAGACAAATTTTAATGGAAAGAGTACAGTACATATTTTTTTTTGTGCAAGTTTCATAATAAGATATCAAATATTGAGCACGTGGCATTCGGTACAAGTTCGCTCTCTAGAATAATCCATAATTCAGCAAGGTCTGCCATTTTTTCTATAAATCCTTTTCTAGGAGGTTCAAAGTAGTGAAATTTGGAGGAATTGTAGAGAAGACACTAAAGAATATTGTGTATCATTTTCAGACCTTTATTCATTTCAGGTACGTATTTATTCTTGTTTCAAGTTACTGTTGTTGACTAATCCAAAAACTAGTCATGTGAGACTTAGGTAAAGTTTGATGAAAATGTTATTCTCGAGTTGTTGAAGTTGAGGAAGGTCTGCAGGTATGTGATCACATAACATACACCAAGTTTTTTACAAATTTATGGGTATGTTTTGATGGTTAATTTCGGTCATGACATGGTACATGCTTGAGGCTACATAACAGTGAGGTTTTGGCACATGGTTTGATGCCAGGGTTTATGGTATTTGGTTTATGGATAGTGTGATGTATTGCTAGAGGCCTTTTGTTGGATATCTTGGTGTATTTATTTGGTATATGGTTCAGGTACATGTTAGGTACATGGTTGAGGCATATAGTTGATGATTTGGCACATACATGAGCTGTATAGTTGATGATGTTGGTACATCTTGATGATTCATAGTTGATGTGTTGTTAATACATGATTGGTACATGCTTGGTGCATTGTTAGAGGCACTTGTTGTAGTATTGTTGGCACATAGTTTATGGTTGATGTGTCATAAATATCTCGGTATATTATTAGAAGCACATATTGATCTTGGTGATGGTTTTGAGGTGTTTTGATGTACATGGTTGATGCACTTGTGCTAGTTATTGATGTACATGATTGGTTGATGAGATTATTGTGACAAGTTATTGGCACGGGTTGATGGTACAGGTTGTTTGGTACAGGTTATTATAGGTTGTTGGTATAGGTTGATAGTGATAGTGGTTGATTTAGTGATTGTCTATATTTGGCATTTATATTTCAGGGTGGTAGGATGAGGTAAGGATAGGTGGTTGGAGCCACCTTCCAGTTGGAGCCAAAGAACCAGAGAGTTTGAGCTTCCTTTAGGTTGGAGCTCGAGAATTAGGGGGTTGGAGCCTCCTTCTAATTGGAGCCATAGAATTGGGTGGTTGTATCCACCTTCCAATTGGAGCCGGAGAACGCACGGAGTTGGAGCCTCCTTCTCGTTGGAGCCAAAGAATTGGAAGTTCATGTTTCCTTGAACGTAATTATTAAATACATATAAAAAAATCATTCCATGGTTTTATCCCGCATTGGGTTTCCACGTAAAATACTGGTGTATTGTCCATTGTGCGAATGTGTCTATTATTGTTTATTATGCATTGATGGATGTTAATGTTATATGATCAATAACATATTAATGATGAACCGATGAACATTTTTGAATAAGTTAAAGGAATATAAATTGTGATTAAAAGTATATAAATTTCCCATTATTAATTCGCCCCCGCCCCCCTCAATAATCTAACAAGATATTAAATTAATATGGACCTTTGATTTTATTTCAAACATTTTCTTACTATGACTTAAATTTAACAGTAACAAAACCTATACAATATCACCAACACACATAATAAATACAATTACAATCTCACTAAAAATATATAACTTGATAATTACTCCAATCATGACTATTAAAATTCCTATAAGAACTCACATTATTAATGTTATTTTGAAGTTATAGAGATTACCAACTCTCCCAAAATGAAAAATATACATTTCCGGGCCAAACCTTCCTAAAACTTTAAAATTTCCAAGACTAGGTAAATCTAGGTTCAAAGTAATCTCACAATAACATCCTCCCATAATTCAACAAGAGGGGTTGTTATCTCTATGAAACTGAGCGTCCCCATTTATACAAAAATAAAAATAAGAAACAATAAAATAGTATAGTTCATCTAAATGAAGAAAAGAAGAAATAAAAGTATTTGACATTTATAAAAAAAATTGTAGGATGGTTGTCTTGGTTTTTTTTTCCAAAATCAAGTCTACACACAATCTCTACTCAATTTGATAAATGATGACCCTATTGTCCCTCGAGGATAAGGAGGAGAGGTTAAATTTGGAAGATAAAAATAAACAAGCATGGAAGAAAGATGAGAAAAGTATCTCCCCAAATAAAGATCATGTGTAGGAAGAGAGAGAACAACCTCCCCTAATTCCAACAAAATCATCAACTATATAGAATCCCAACTTAGAAAAACATGAAAGAGTGTTTCATCCACATCTTAAATCATCTCATACATTTGAAAGTGCCATCCATTTTATAGTCTTTTCCTAATGTATGCTAGTTCAAACCCCCATAACTATATGAGGAATAAGAAGAGTATGTCACTAACTCTATTGAGATTCTCATACCTTCTAGTGAATGCAACTAATGAAAATCATTCTGGAACCAATGCTTTTTCCCATAAATACTTTGGATGCACGATGAGGTTTTAATGTCTACATAAATGCTTTCCCATAAATACTTTGGATGCATGATGAGGTTTTAATGTCTACATAAATGCTCATGAGGTTTTAAATGTCCACATCAAATTAATAAGGTGGACATAAATCATTTGTTGATAATGAACACACATTGTACAAATAGGATATGTCATTTGAAATGTTAAAATGTGGCATGTATACATTGTTTCCTTATGAATGGAACAAAATAATTACTTGACATACATGATGAACATGACTTTTTGACTTTTTGAACACTTGGACTCCTCATTTGGGTGATGTATTACTTCAGAATAGTCATCGAATCCCATACTTAGTTTTATCATACCCAAGCATGTCAATAATCCTAAGTCTACTTTGCAACATCTATGCTAGATTTGAAGTTATAAATTGCATTATAAAAATTTATTTGAATTCTCCTTGATTTCAAACTATATGCACTTCTTAATAGGAGTCATTAAAATGTCCTTTGATATCTTATTTTAGCAAAGAAAAATTTTAAGATAGATCCTCAAAGCCTGTGAGTCCCTTGACACTAATTCCAATGCCCACAAGATGAAAATGGAGAGTATATATGAAATTCATCCTTCTTGTTGCAAGAGACAAGAAATTTTTTTAATAAGATTTAGTCAAAATTATTTTGAAAATGGCTTGCACCATTTCCAAATCATAGAAAACCAGGTTTTCATGTAGTAGGGGAATCTATTTGTAGATGTATTGAAAACTGTAAATAATGGGGAGGAGTCACATAACTAGAAATTCACAAGATATGCACATATATGGTAGATAGGTTAAGTAATAGCATGTGTGAATATATATTTCATCTACAACTAATCATTTTTTAAAATAACATAATCAAACTTTTTTAAAATAGCATAATCAAATTGTGATAAGTTTTGCAATTAGAAGATCAAAGTAAAATTAGAATATCAAAGTCAAACTATTAGGATATGAGAATGGTCATTGTTGAGGTTGTTGATCTTGTTGTAGTATACTTTGCAGAAACACATGTTATACATATTTTCCAACTCGTTATCACCACCAAAAGGTGATTGCTTCTACCAATTCTATTTTATTTCAATGTTAGAATTGACTTTATTGAGAACTTGGATAAGAAATAAGAAAACACAACCACAATGAAAAGAAGAAAACTCATCCACCAAGAAAAATATTAAATTCATTCGTCAACTAAGTAGTGAATGGTCAAGTGAATCCCCTAAGAGGCTCTCAATTTAGGAAGTGAATTTTTACCTGAAAATTTGAACCATCAAACATTTCTACAAAGGATATTGAACTCATAGTAGAAGGTATATATGAGTTGTGACTTGGTGTTGTTTGCAATGAAGAGAAAAAATTATTCAAAAAGTATGAGAACTATTTTATTTACTTGCAAAAATAAAATTATCATAACTTTACAAGCATTTTCAACATAGAAATTTAGCAAGATAAAGAGATCATTTAGCAGCCTCAAATTATACAATTTGTATAAGGACCTAGGACAAACCATTTATAGTTGCAAACCATACCCACTTCAATTTGTTACAGTCATAGAAACAACCAAAGACAGAAAGAGAGCTCGGCTCCTACTTTTGGGAAAATTGAACCACACTAACTTGGATTTTGTCCAACAACTCTTTTAGCATAAAAATCCATGTTCTAGATAACAAGGAAAGGGAAAGAGATCCAGTTAAGTCCAATTTTATTTTTTTAAATAGTTCGTATTAGATCAAGAATATCCAGTAACAAGTATGGTGTTGATTAACAATACCAGAGACACAATCCAAATAGAAAAATGAAATTGGAGCACAATTTTAGAGTTTAATAGGATGTGAAACAAATAAATGATATTCATAAACAACAAAGTTTTGAGCATTCCATTTTCTAACATAAAAGAAAAACAATTTTAAGTTTGTTCAGTTTGATTACAACAATTGTTACCAAATTTTATTGTGCAAAGAACGCTCATTTTCAAAATGCTAACAAAAGTTCAAATTACATAAGTATATACCAAGTCAACAAGCTACTTTGCCTATAAAATTATTAAGATAAAAATGTCAGTGATTAGAAGATCCATCTAGAAATTGAATTTGAATAGCATGTCAACTAATTAATCATTAGTAGATTTGTGTATGGTAAATAGAGCAATTAGTTAGCCACCCTTGACTATCCAGCGAAATGAAAAGAAACAACAACTTATCTCCTCAATGTGGGCTCTCTCCCATACAAGGACATAAGGGAAATATTTTTTTACTGCTCCAGGAAAATGATACCTTGTGGAAAATACAATCCATAAGTATTTCCCACCCCTAAAATTTTAATTTTCTGGCAGATCTGGTGCATGTGCTCTTGCCAAGCATGAACATTCACACTTTGTAATAATTTATCTTTTTCCAGTAAAACTTCTCGTGTTTTCTAATACTTGCTCATAATCTACAAGCATGAGTATGTAACAACATTGTACGCATTACTAATACCAGCAAAGAATAATTCTCCTGATGTTCATTGACATGCAGATAATGGATTGTCAATGTATTCTCATGGAATTATCTAAGTTGCTCGAGTTGTCCTATGACAAAATCAATGATAAGAAGATTAGAATTTTACACAAATTGGGTTCCAAAGATAACATCTTCTTTCCTATCCCGAAATAAACAAGATCAAACTTAATACCCATCATCATTTTTCAAGTAAATAAATGGCGCATTATGCCTTACATGAGAAGGTCAACCATCCTACTAGAAAATAGATCCACCCCACTCATGCTTCCAACACACTCAAATCAACCTACTTAAAGGATTATTCCTAATCCTATATTGTGCATCATTCAACCAGATCCATTAACCATATTGAAAATGCTAGTTATTTCAATGGATAGAAGAAATAAATTGAAGATCATGCCCTTTGCAAAGGCCATGAGTTAATTGCAAAAATAGAATTGAAGACATCATGGGTGGGACAACTTCCCCTGCAAAAAAAATCAACTATAAGCATGTTTATAGAGAATTTAATTCTAAATCCAATGCCCTTCCTAACAAAGGCATTGATCTCTAGAGAAAGAGACTTGAAATTATTTCATGGAAGATGAATATCTTATCTTGCATTGCCATCATTCATTTCATTTTACGTCACAAACTTTTGAAATATCTAGCTCATTCACAAAATGGCCATCATTTTTTTCCACTCTTTGGTGTCTTTCTCTATTGTTAATGCTTCCTTTTGCTCCTTTCAATCTTCAACATCTTAGTCACCATTCCTCTATGTTTGAAGGCATGTTAGCACAAATTTTCACCCTCCAATTGAGTCAATAAACATGTTATAACAACGATGAAAACTTAGTTAATTCAAGAGAAAAAGCCCCAAATTGTCACGGAATAGACCCCTCTATGTTTGGGCTAGTGCTTGCTAGCCTCGGAGGGAGTCCCTAAGGTGATTTTCTGTTGTCCTAAAGTCTGATTTTCTGCAAATTAGGCCAAAAAACAGCCACTACTATGTTTTGGACAGCGTGTTAAAACTATCCAAAACGCTTGAGAAATATTTTTTGTTTGCTTGGAAGGATCTTGCAAGGTTAGTAAGAGAAATATAGAAGAGAAATAAAACAGAAAACTACTCAAAATATCGATGCTATCACAATGAACAGTTGAGGAAAATGACAAATCAACTTGCAAAATTAACAAAGTATCGCCAAGAAACAAGGTTATAACACAAACACACGGTTTCTTTATTGATAGGCTTGCAAGAGGGTTGGTTGCACCACAATTGGCAAGTCCACAACTGGTACAATGATCATTTTGTTCAAAGAAGAGTCACTAGTCTAAGAACGAGAGAGAGAAGAATGAGAACAAGAAACTATACTAGTTGTTGCAACATCCGACCAATAACCCATGAAGACTATCCAATATATAGGAGAGGAGTGTGAAGAAATTATGAGTTAATACGCATGAGGGAATAAGTGTGAGTGAGAAATTTAGGAATTAATGCACATGAGGAAATAAGTGTGGGTGAGTAATGTGCATGGCTGAGTTATGAGTGAGAGTGTATGCACATGGTAACTTAAAGGATCACACATGTGAGAGTGTGAGGGATAGTTAAGTGAAGAAGTGGCACATGTGTGAGGATAAGAGGGAGTTAATGCATGGAAATTGAGATAATGGTGAGTGAAGTGAGGGATAAAGTGAGTTAAGTGAGGGAAAGGATAAGTTAAGTGAAGGTAAGAGTGATTTGAGTGTTTAGTTAACTAAAACACATCAACACATGTCAATTATGCATGCGCTAGCCAAGGAAGAGGAATTCACCCTATTTTTTAGGGATTTTCCTAAATTTTAGGAAATTAGTGTTTAAAAGAAATTTAAGGGGAATTTTGGGAAATTAATGCATCGAAAGTGAGAATATGGAAAGTGAGAGGAATAGGGTGAGAAAAAATATCCTTGAGTGGCTAAAATTTCTCCAGGAAATGCCGCCTCACCCATGCGCCACCTCTTTTAACTTAACTGATTTCTCATTAAATGCATAAACCTTACAAATGCCTCATTGGTCCATGATGCCATGTAGATGCCACATCACCTTGATACTCTGCCACATGTATGAATCTGAGCTTGCCACTTGTCACTGCTAAAGATGATGATGACTGCTAAAAATAGAAATTTCCAAAAATAATCAACCAGTCCCAAAAATTTGAAACTTGTCGAAACTGACCCAAACTCTCCCCAAATGCTCAGGATGACTAGGAGACCACCACCATGCGTCTACTGCTAAAAATATAAATTCCCCACATGTCCATGATATTATACTCATTGGATTCAATTTTCCGCAAGGAATCTGAATCCACAATTAGAATCGACATGTGAGCCCTGGTGCTCAACCTACTAAAAATAGAAATGTGTGACAAATCACCCCAAAAGAGGTCCAAAAGACTCAAAATGTCTCAAGGATAAATAATATGTGTTTTGAATATGAATCTGGGGCCTAGAGCTCAAACTACTAAAAATAGAAAGTTCTTGCATGTTGCCTAAAAAAGTGCTATCGCGCCTAAAATCATGCAAGGATCGTCCATGTATGATCATAACTACTCCAAACTGTTGAGAGATCCACTCAAACTATGTCTCCTAAAAATTAGCACCACATGTTGTATGTAGACATATCTCTCAAATACATGGGAAACCAAGCTAAGTATAACTCTGAACCAAACAACCATGTATCGGTCATATACCTATCTTTGATGCAACCTCTTGCTCAACACAAGTGCTAAACTCTGGAAGAATCCCAAAATGCCATCCAAAATAGTGCATGTTGGTTCTTAACCCTCAAGATTTTGAAGGGTGAAAATCTAGGGGTTAACAAGGCCTATGTTTAGAATCAATTTAATATATCCCATTGATGTAATCCTCTAGCTATCAATGGTCATAAATCCAAGACCTTGGCAAGAGAGTACATCATTAGGAAGTCCACATATTGTAGGAAACCAACACCCAATCTAATGATAGCTTAAGTATCTAACTATGTAGAGAGTATCTCTACTGGAGAGTACATCAAGGAACTTAGTTACAATAGAAATTGAGTATCATCAACAAAATTTTGTCTTTCCAACCTTTAAGTAGGGTAGTGAGGCACTAACAAAGAAAAAAACTAGAACAATTGATTGCATCTAGTCCTGATCAAAATGTGGAAGCTCCAAGGCACCAACTGATATACCTATTCAAATCCATAACTAGCATAGATCCATCTTAACCCCTTCCCTAGTTACCTTTTAACCGACTAGTTTAGTGTGATAAAATTACATGCCAATGGACACATAGACAGACATAGATGAGCATGGAAATCTCCCCCACCCCGGGCTACAAGAGCACTGAGAGATGGCTTATCAAAGGAAATTGGGGACAAAAATATGGAAGATGAAAACATGGAAATGGATAATGAAGAGGATAACGAGTGTCAATAATAGCATCCCTAATTCTCATCACTATGCAAACTTCATCCTATATTAAACTTCAGCTCTCAAGTTACCTTTACTACAACATGAAAACTCTTATCTTTTCATGGTCTTTCTTTTGCAATTACCCTATCTAATTTTGAAATGTTGGGTTAAATAGTTTCCACCATGGTGGAATTTTGTTCTGGTTTGTGCTATGGTGTTCTTCTTTTTGTAATCCCACCAATTTATGCAAGTTTAGCACGTAACAGTAGCCAGAGAAAGAAGAGTAAAGTTTTTGAATTTGGAAAGAACTAGTAATCAAAATCTTTTCTTAGCAGAATAGATTTGATCACCCCATGGTATGGCTAAGGGATTTACAATATTTTTTTAAGTTAATAAAATTTGTCTTCTATTAATATTTGAAAAAAAAAAAAAAAGCAAGAAAACAATATTGTTGGAAAATATAGGATGGAGAGGAACCAATATTGATAACATAATGTTGTTTTGATTTCAACTAATACAGATTTTACACAAGGTAAACACTAAGTGGGAAAAGAACCGTGCATTCATAATGCATGGCATGAAGTAGTACATTATGGGAAAAAAATTACACCGATATGTTATTATACTACCGGAGGCACGGAGGTAGTATATAGAAATGAGTTAGCATTGACTTTCATATTAGTTTTATGTTGACTTAACAAATGTGTATAAATTTTAATGTTGAACATAACAAATAAATTTTTTTATTTTTCAATATAACAAAATTAGTATTTTTATGACCTGTGATTGGTCAATAAATTGATAGTGTTATTACAACCTTCACTTCATTCGAGGTTTGAAATTAATTTTGACATGACTATATATGAGTGTCACTTTCTTATAAGGTACAACTCTATTGATAAAATAATTTTATAACAAATATAATATAAAAACCATACATATGTTCATATTGAATTAGCCCCCTTTCACAACTCCCAAAACACATTGAATGGAGACACTTTACCCATCGATTCTATATAAATCAAGTCACATGAAATCCATTGACCGATGAAATAAGACTCTTTTTATTATTTTCTTTACTTATTTTTCCAAATATGAAACCATTTTTAATTCTTTTGGTAAGTTACCATTGACCTATGAAATAAGACTCTTTTTTTTATTTTATTTTCTTAGTTTTCCAAATGTGTAGTTATGAAACCATTTTTAATTCTTTTGGTAAGCTAATTGATAGCTATGGGGTTAGAAACCCAATGGATCTGGTGGCAGGCTTGTTCGGGCACTGGCATTGGTGGGGCAGACTCACATTCATTTTTTTGGTAGACGTGATTTGGCATACGGTTAAACTTGTTAGGACAATCTCTACGAACGCAAAACCTCCACTATATACTAAAAATTGCTATTCAAAAAACCAGTTGCTTATGGAGACATATGATAGAAACGTTGGGCTCCAAAATAAATTTAGGTTTTTTTGAAATGACATATTTTAATTATAGGAATGAACTAAAGCACTCCCCTCTGAGGGGAATGGGAAACCTCAAAGGAAAAGGAAACTCGCTAAGTTTACATAGATTTGAGTAAATTTTCTTTTATTATCTTCGAAGGTAGTATATCACAGCCTGTTGCACTTGTTTAAAAAGAAATCCAAATTATCTACCAATAATATCTTTCCAAGAAAACTTGTTATGGCTGGATATGGTTGAATGGAAAACAGGTTTTGCAGAAATGTCAACATGGAAATCACTCACTAGGAAAAAGAGACTATAAATACTTGAATTTTTAAAGAGCTTTCTGTAACGTAGTAATAGCATTACTACTTCATGATAATTAAGTCATAAATAGACCAAACAATATAACAATAATAATAGAAATTGCATATCATATCATAAGTTAAGGAGGAGATGAAAAGAATGGCTAAGCGGGAAGTACTAAAGAAGATACAAGTCATCCGAGAAGGCTTGATTATTAGAATTATTTGCACATTCCATATAGGCATCACACACTCCCAAAAATTTCTTGAAAGGCGAATCAAGATCATCGATGAGAATAGTGGTACACTGTATACTTTAGGAATCGCCCCCATATTCATATATTAGTCAAGATCCTTCTGGTATTCAATTGTAATTATCTATTTCATCTTATTCAGATAAATATGTAATTATCTATTTGAATTTTGACTTGAAAATTAAAATAATAAAACAAAATAATTGTTTACAATATTATTTCTTGTAAAAAATGGGTTTCACGTGATTCAAATGATGGAATTCATTTTGTAGTTTTTGTTGTACAATTAAGATTAATTTGATTTTTATACCCACGTTACTGCCACCAATATCGGGAATGTGAAGGTCTTAAATCAAAAGTCGCAGTAACTTCTATTTGTTGAGCAGAGTAGGTTGTGTCCAGGCTGAAGATATGAAAGGTTTACCCTCTTTGACATAACCTTCTATCAGATGAAGATAAACCTTTAAACTGTTGGCGTAAGCATGATGGATGTGTTTGAAAATGGAAGAGTCGTCGTTGTCCAATAGCTATTAAAGACTTGGATGTGTTTAAAAATGGAAGAGTCGTTGTTGTCCTTCTAACTGCAATTTTACAAACATTGATGATCTATGACACTAAGAAAACATTGCAATTTTACAAACACAGATATCTTTTCCACTATGCCTTATCTTGATCTTGCACATTACATTTTATATTAGTTTTCATCTTACTTTTAGTTAATTTCTAGCCATGAGCCCTCTAACAAGGACAATGAATGGGACAACCAATAAGTGGACATGTACAACATGGGAGCTTAGTACATTACTCGGCAAGGACTAAGCTATCATGCAACCCTTGTTTACTAGAGTGGCATTTTAGCATATTGGTTAAAAAATAGAAATAAGGTAGTTAATCAAAAAGGTTTTAAGATGTACACCCAAGGTTATAAGCATTTTAAAGTTGGAGCAAGAGATAGATTGCATTATGAAAAACCAACATTAGCATGAAAAGTGAAGTTTTACCATCCAATGGTTGATTTAGTTGGCTTAGTCATCGTTGAAGTTAGAAGCTTGATGTAAGTGTCACCAAAGGTTTACACACTGCTTGTCGATGTGGGTAAAGGAAGTTTGCATTTTTCCTCTATGGTGATGATTGTTGATCATTGATAAATTGGGATTTAGTGATGGCCACTAAGCTATGTCAAAAAAAAAAAAAATTCCTAACATAGTTACCAACTTGACGATAACCCTCCAT
>SNQJ01S0075507.1:26151-37024 GCA_010110895.2 Picea sitchensis
TTGCATAGATTTTGGGTTTAGACTTAAATAATAAATAGTATAAAATAAATTTAAATTCAAATTTCAACATATCTAAAATTCAAGATTATATTTATATATTAAATAATAATATTTGCGCTTTATTTTACATATTCATTTTAATGTTTTATACAAATTCATTTTAATTTACTTTTCACTTATTAAATGTGAAAAGGATAAAAAAAAATTAGCATCCTAATATTATAATTCAAAATTATATTTTAATACTAAATTAATAATATTAAATTTAAATTTATTTTACTTCTATAAATTAAATTTCATCTCAAGATAATAATCTCATCTTATCTACTCTCATCTTCAATGAGATGCTTTGGAGTTGTAAGAAACCTCATCTTGTCTTCAACCAAAAACCTTCCAAAGCTAAGTGTATTCCTCCAACTTTTCAAGCATCTTCCCTAAGGTCCAAGACATGGAAATCAGGGCACATGATTGAAAGTGGAGAGGCAAATTTTTTTTTTTAATAATTTTTCTTTGTTCTTATTCAAATGAAAAAAACCAAAACTCATAGAAAGCACTCATATGAACACTTGTATCCTTATGTTTTCACATTTTGGGTGCTCTCCCTTACCCTTTTAGGTGAATATATATCAGACTCTTGAGTCTATGGGGACACACATTCTTTTTTTTCAAATTGTACAATCTTCACTAATTGTAAGTGGTCATCATCAAAAGAGTGGACCAACAAAAAATAATATCATTTTAATTACAATATATTTATGATTCTAATTAGCAACATTAATATGAAAACTCCTTAAATTACTTCGGCATTCCCATTCGCCCGTTTAGGGGGTATGCTAGTTATTTTTATTTTTTGAAATGAAGGTTGAGTGGTATTTTTTTTTTGTCTTTGCTTTGGTTTTGGTTTTTAATTTAAAATGTGTAGTTTCAATTTTAAATTTTTTTTTGTATTCTTTAATTTTTTCACTTGTTTTCAATTTTTTTTCAATTATTATGATTTTGCTTTTGTTTTATTTTTTTATTTAAAATGTGTATTTTCGATTTTTTCCACTTGTTTTTCAATTTTTTTCTCTTCTTATAATTTTGTTTGCAACAATAAGGGTGTCTTAGGATATGTTTTCAATTTTTTTGCAAATTTAATCCCCAAAAAGAAGGAGTCCTTATTAGTGGAGACTCTTTTCGATTAGGGGGTTGATTTTAGTTTTTTTATTGCAATAGTATCAATTGTAAAGACTGTGGTTTAAAAAATGTTTCAATTTTAATCTTAAAAAAGGAGGAGGCTACTCCCAGTAGCACCACTTTTTGATCTAATTGGTTGATTTAAATATTTTTGGTTGCAACGGTACCGGTTGTTAAGGTCATGGTGTTAAACAAGTTGTAATTTCACCCCATTGGACCCCACACCACAAAAAAAATGATGTTGGTCACACCATTTTTCAATTCAATGGTTGATTTTAAAGTTTTGATTGACAACATTACGAGATTTTTAAGGTCATGGATGCACAATATTGTAATTTCAACCCCGAAAAGAAAAAAGATGCTACCAGTAGCACCACTTTTTGAAATAGGGTAAAAACAATCACTAAATGCAACCTCTAAAAAAATGAAAATTCTTGAGGGTTCTTGTCAAGTCAATAGTTGTGTCAAAAGTGGCGATACCAGTAGCACTGATTTAGTTTTAGCTTTAAATTACAATGTGTTTGACACCATGGCCTTAACAATCAATGTCATTGCAACCAAAATCTTAAAATAAACTCTCGAATTCAAAAGTGTTTCTATCAATAGTACCCACCCCTTTTTCTTAGGATAAAATTGCAACTTTTTAAAAACCGTGATCTCGACAACTAGTACCATTGCAAAGAAAATCCTAAAATCAACCCTCGAATCAAAANATATAATTTTGTTTGCAACAATAAGGGTGTTTTAGAATATGTTTTCAAATTTTTTGCAAATTTAATTCCATAAAAGAAGAAGGTGTTATTAGTGGAGCCTTTTTTTGATTATGGAGTTGATTTTAGTTTTTTATTGCAACAGTATCAGTTGTAAAGACCATGACTTAAAAAATGTTTCAATTTTAACCTAAAAAAAAAGGGGATACTACTAGTTGATTTGATGGGTTGATTTAATATATTTTGGTTGATTTGATGGGTTGATTTAAATATTTTGGTTGCAACGGTACCGGTTGTTAAGGCCATGGTGTTAAACAAGTTGCAATTTCACCCCATGACCCCACACCACAAAAAAAATTGATGTTGTTAGTGACACCATTTTTAAATTCAATGGTTGATTTTAAAGTTTTGATTGACAACATTACAAGCTTGTTAAGGTCATGGATGCACAAGATTGTAATTTCAACCCCGAAAAGAAAAAAGGTTCTACCAGTAGCACCACTTTTTGAAATAGGGTAAAAACAGTCACTAAATGTGACCTCTAAAAAAATGAAAACTCTTGAGGGTTCTTGTCAAGTCAATAGTTGTGTCAAAAGTGGCGATACCAGTAGCACTGATTTGTTTTTAGCTTTAAATTACAATGTGTTTCACACCATGGCCTTAACAACCAATGTCATTGCAACCAAAATCTTAAAATAAACTCTCGAATTGAAAAGTGTTGCTATCAATAGCACCCACCCCTTTTTTTAGGATAAAATTGCAACTTTTTGAAAATCATGGTCTCGACAACTAATATCATTGCAAACAAAATTCTAAAATCAACCCTCGAATCAAAAAGAGGTCCTCCCAATAACACCCCTTTCTCTTTTTTACTTAAAATTACAACATTTTTTAAACTGTACCTTAAAATACCAATGTTATTGCGAAAAAAAAAATTTAAAAATATATATATAAAAAATTATATTTTTAAAAAATAAATATAAAAAACACAGATTTTAATTTTATTTTATTTTATTTTAAAAATAAATAAATAAAATAAGAAAAAATAAAACCCAAAAACACCTTATGTAGAAAAATTCAAAAACACTTCACCTTCTTTTTTTAAAAGGAACACTTCAACCTGTTTTTTCTAAACATAAATAAAAACAATTCAAAAGTTAAAATAATAAAAATATAAATTATTAAAAAACAATTTAAAAATAAATTAATATTAATATGAAAAAACACCATAATTGCATCGCCTTTCTTTCCCATTTCCCCCTTCATATGACACCACATCTCCCCTCTTGCTCATTCCTAGCCCCCTACTTGTCACTTAAAGGAGCGGTGGGCGAGGAGATATCACCTTAGATTAGTCAGTTTTATGCGACTACTTGGCATAGGAGGGGTGAAAGGATGCTAGCCCCCCAAGCACTATTTAAAGGAGTGGCCAACCACTCCTTTAAGTAGTAAGTAAGGGGCTAAGTCTAAGCAAGAGGGAGGATGTCGTGTCGTGTCAGGGGATATGGGGTAAAAGAGTGGGGGGTGATTCTTGGAATTGCCTCATTGCTCTTTTAAACGGAGAGTGGGGGTTAAGGTTGGATAGGAGGGAGATGTGGTGTTGTGTGAGGAGAAATAATGGAAAAATGGATGGAAAAGATTATGAGAATCGTTCCTCCATATATTCATGTTTTTCTTTTCATTTATACATGTTTTTTTCAATTTTACGTTGAAGGCATTCTTTTAAAGGGAAGACTCCTCTCCAACCTCTGTCGTCTATCACTGTCCACTTACAATGCACCATCCATCCCATCTCTACAAGGAATTACAACTCACAACATATAATCCCGTTTCCTATGGCTATCATGTTTGGTTTTGTGCCTACCTTTCTTTCTGATGGGTAATCAATGCCTCCCTGCATTCCTCCATAATAGACTCATGTTCGAATAGGTATACCATTTTCTATGTTTTAGCAGTGGCTCTTTACTTTCCCATGAAGATCATGGTGGCGTTATGGCATCTCCTTGAAGCGGTGAGATTTTAGCTCCAATGATAACTTATGGGAAGCAAGTGAGGTCAGTCATCCTTGCCTGAGGCAAGGAATCCGTGATAGGTGGGGCCCTTATCAATCAATTGATTTGGAACTCATCGAACTCATGGTGGTTGAAAGGCGTCTACGAGCACCCTAGGGAACTCCTATCAAAGGCCAGCGACCACTTAGATAGATAAGAATTGGTAACACCCAAGCATTTTATGGGTGAACGTGGAAAATGCGTTGACTGAATTTGAGCAAAAAATGATGGTTACAAGTCACAAGATTGAATTTGAGCAAAAAATGAATGGTTAAAGCGATTGAAAATGATTGCAATCACAGTTTTGGTTGAGCTTTCTCTCTCTAAGTCATTCATCAATCTATTATTACATTGTCCATCCCTAACGTATTTGGTTTCCAACGTTTCTCATAATTTGGTCATGGCATTGTGTGACGTTAGGCTTACACACGTTGTCCCTCATATTCCAAACACAAAACTTGATATGCCCACTCAATTTAGTTGTATAGGTCTAACAACTATTCACACATATATGAATATATGTAATAGGACATCCACATTAATATAAGGTTTCTTTGAGAGATTAATATAAGGAAATGTTGATATGCACACTCAATTTATTTGTATCTAGTTCTTCTGACAACTATTCATCCATTTATGAAATATATTGTATCAACATTAATATTGTGGATTTGTTTGAAAGATTAATATAAGGTTTATGTTATGTCTATGTAGAGTATTATCTTAAATTCACTATAAGAACTATATAAATGTTTAGGGGTTTATTTTACTAGTTCACCATAGAAAACAACAAAAAAAACACATATTTTTTGTATTTTTAATTATTTTATAAAATCAATTTTTTTTATGCATTCCTTCTAAGGCTTGAAGTATAGATCATTGCATCCCTTTTAAGGTTTGAAGCACAAATTCATTATAGTGCAAGTTCATTTTGAATATTTTTTCTAGGTTATAAAGCTCATGGAAAATTCTCGAGTATTTCCCATCATTTCTAGGATAGTATTCAGGGATCTTTAGGGAAGAAGTTTGGTTAAGAACAAAGCTTGAAGTCATTACAACAATATACTCGTTATGATTTCAACATGTCACTTGTGGGAATTGAACTTAGGTAGGGAGGATAACAATCATTCCTCCCAACCACTTGAGCTAAACCCAATTGACAACAGGTTCATTTCGACTTATAATTGCGTGGACAATTAATTGTTTATCCTTAATGACACCATCGTTTCTAAAACATAATTGATTTACAAAAATGACTTGAATAATCAATTATGTGTCATGATGTCATGTCTTTTAAAGAAAAAATTTATTCAATGATCAAAATTAATGTCACTTTCCTTTCTCTCCCAAATTTGTTGGAGGTATCATTAAAATCTAATATATTTGATTTTTATTATATTTTGTTTCAATATGTGATTATTTGGTACGTCTAAAGTGTTTTAAAACATTAGTTTTTGTGAAATTGGAGAAAAAAAGGCATATACATTCATTGGTTTTCAAAAATATTTCAGCCACTTGTATTTGGCAATGGGACTTTGTGAGCTTTACTTGTGCCAATTGAGGAGTAACACATGGCTAGGTATTATGAAAAAAAAGAAAAGGAACACACACGTCGAATACTCCATGGTTTCCATTCAGCATTCCCACATTCCCCGCTCATGGTTGTAAAAAGATAGATCAATATGCAATTAACTAGATATATTTTTACATAAGAAATTAAGACTATAATAGATGGGATGTAAACAATAAAAGTCTTCTTCGCAAGTTTTGGTTCTCTATGGAATATTAAAAAAAACATTATTTGTATATCCATCTCTACTCTACTTTGCTTAATAACTTCTTGCTCTTTGACATATCTGAAAAGGGGTAGGGATTAAATGTGCAACACCTTGAATGTGCGCATTCAACATAGTCAAATGTTTTTCCTTCTTCGAATAATGATTAGTGGGATAGGGATTTGTCTGTATGTACATGTGAGGCTATTTCCAAATGTAGGAGTAGCCATGGCTGAAATTTTACATATGCACTTTGGTATCCCCCCGCCCCTTCCCCTTTCTCCCTCCCTCCCTCCCTCCCTCCCTCTAATATGTACCTCGATAATCATGTAGTAGTGCAGAAACCTCTCTCCCCCATTATGAAGGATGTGGAAAAATTCCCTTCTAATCCCATGGTCTCAACTTAATGTATCAACTTCATCAAGAACAATGGGCAATTTGTTTTTTCTCATTCCATATAACTTTAAAAGCATGAAAGGGGCAACTAATTTTCTAATCCATTTTCATAAATTATACATTGAAAAATAACTTGATTTAGACATTTAAAAAACACAATTAATTAGTATCTAACCCATCAAATGTAGAATGCATTAATCTTTTATTAGTTCAATATTATTAATTTGAACTTATTTTTTTCCGAACCGAGGCTATTTTCTCTTTTGCATGAATTTGGTAATATGAATATACTTTTGTTTCTTGATTTCATAATGGATATTAAATGAAATAACTCTCATTAATTTTGAAATAATGACGTTCAATATTCAATTGCAACCTTCAATTTGTTAAACTATAATGCACATTTAAAAGTATATCCATTGCTTTGTAGTAACTATATTCAAGTTCAAGAAGCTTGCAATGAATCAATCTATGAGGCAATCCCATGTTCCCAAAAGCGATAAAAGATAAGTTGGCAGGGTAGTATCCATGCATGTCATATGTACTTCTTCTCTTCAATTGTAAAATTTATACATGGTAAACATAGGCAAGAACATAGTCAATGATTTTGCCTCTAGCCTCGATAAATTAAATTATTGTTTGAGAAAAAATGTGCATAAATGAAGGTTTGCATTCAAACATGTATCTAACCTCGATAAACTAAATTATTGTTTGAGAAAAAATGTATACAAATGAAGATCCGCATTCAAACAAATGTGTTTCATGCTCGTATCTTAATGTGTGGGGTAAACAAAAAATTTAAAGAATGTAATCTAGGCCACATGCCACTTGTTTGAAATGGGATTTATGCCCAAGTCATGGAACATATATACCTTAAGAAAGGATAGTCATCAAAACCAATGTGTCATCATTGATGGAAAATTATTGGCATGATGATCCTTTCATGCACAATGGACTATTGATCTTGTTTGAATCGATGGTTTCTCTCATTTAATTGCATCGTACTAGCAACCCACAAAATTGTCCCATGTCATAATAATGACCCTCTATTTCCTAATTTTCCAACAATATTTGGGATTTCTTTTTATATATCACCACTACACTACTCTTGCCATATGTCTCGTTTGGATTAGGCATCAAGCTTTTAACTAAAACATTGTCAAACCTCTATGAGAAACCCGCATTGTTGTTGATCTCGAACTGGGTTGATGATTATTTGGCATCTACCCTGATTTTTGTTGACCGTGAACTGATTTGACGAGGCATCTCACAATCTCATCCATCACATCCTCCCAACATATGTACATTGATGCTTAGCCCTTTATAGGCTTATCTTAGTTAATTATTCACGGACCATATTCAACATATCCTCTATTAATTATTCATGAACCATTCAAAAACAAAAATTCACTTATCTTTGAGAAACATGACCACCTCAATCTTGTTCATAACCACCCCAATACAGTTTGATGTTCCCTTCCCCTACTTCGAGGGTATGCTAGTTTTATTTTATAATGTTTAATTTCATTTTTTTAATTTGGTCTTAGCATGTATTTTTTTATTGATTAACTTTTATATTACTTATTTTAAATTTTAGATTGTTTTTCCTAGCTTTGGTTTAACTTTTTTTCCTTTTAATTTTTTCCATAATATAGGTTTTAGTGTGTCTTTTTTCCAATATGTTTTAGAGTTTTTTTTAAAAGACGATGAAGTGTTTTTTATTTTAAATTTTTTTAATATTTATATTTTTTAAAAACAATTAAATTTATGTTTTATTTTTATTTTTATTTTTAATTAAAAAATATTGTTCCTTCTCTTTTTTTTCATTTTTTTATTACTTTTTTTATGATTTTTTTCGCAATACTATTGATCTTTTAGTTTACAGTTTTAAAAATGTTGTAATTTTAAGTTTGAAAAAAGAAAGGGGTGGTATTGGGAGGACCTCTTTTTAATTCGAGAGTTGATTTTAGGATTTTTGTTGCAACAATATCAATAGTCAAGGTCATGGTCTCAAAAAAGTTGCAATTTATCCTTATAAAACCTATGGGTGCCACTAATAGCACCACTTTTCGATTCAAAGGTTGATTTTAAGATTTTGGTTGCAATGGAACTGGTTGTTAAGATCAATGTGTCAAACAATTTGTAGTTTTAACTCCTAAAAAAATATGTTGCTAGTAACACTACTTTTCAATTTGAAGATTGATTTTAAAGTTTTAGTTAACAACATTACAATGTTGTTAAAGCGATGGTCACAAAGGAGTAAAATTTTAAACCTGAGAAAAAACTTATTTAAAAAAAAATGATACTAAAAGCACCAATTTTTTATTTAAAAATTGATTTTAGTGTTTTTTATTCAAAATATGAATATTTTAGAATAATTTTTTTATTTTAAAATCATAATTCTCGTCAATTCAATAATTATATTTGATACTTAACCATCATTAAAAATAGATTTAAACAATAATTATAAATTATTACTAAACATTAAAATATATATATATATATATATATATATTATTTTATTTATTTATAACAATAATCGTTGACCATCATTAAAGAGAATATTTAGCATCACGCAACGATCATTGCCCAAAAAAACTCCATTTTAATTTATGGCGACACTCAATAACCATCCCCACGAATTCCGCACTTTTGGAAATGGTTAGTGGCTAATATTTAGCATCACGCAACGATCATTGCCCAAAAAAACTCCATTTTAATTTATGGCGACACTCAATAACCATCCCCACGAATTCCGCACTTTTGGAAATGGTTAGTGGCTAATATTTTTTTGGTAACTATTGCCAATTTGACCATCACTAGAAGTTTGACAATTTAATTAAATTTTCATAAATTGTGTATGAAACAATAATATTTTAGTGTCTTCAATACATGTAACTTCTAGTTGACTTAACACAAAACATTCCATGGAGGGTTTACATTCTTTTACATTCTGGAGTGGACATTCTTTAGGTAAATTGTTTTGTTAGTTGGTGAAACAAAATATTTTATAAATTTTCTAAACAAATAGAGGAAAAATATCTAATTTTAAGGTATTTATTTGTTGCTCCGAAATTAAGATCTGAACATTGATATAATAAAATGAATCTAAAGTGCCATCATAATAATAAAAGATTTTGTATACAAAATCCTAATAGGTAGTAGGTTTTACACTTTTTATGGTGATGTGACCAACTAAAGGAAAGGAATAGAATGAATCTAAAGTGTCATCATCTATGAATAAGAGATTTTGTATAGGGAATCTTAATAAGTAAGTAGGTTTTACATTTTTTATGGTGATGTGAACAATTAAAGGAAAGGAGGAAAGAAATAAGGTAGTTTTTTTTGTGTTTTCTCTTTATAATACTTAATTTCCTTCATTAAAACTTTTATCTTAATTTATAATTAAAATTATTTAAATATTTATGAAGTTTCTAACCAATATTAATTATGGTAGAAATGTTTATGGATTACTAAACCATTTCATTCCAAGTAATTATTAGAAATATTAGAAAGATTAGAGTATAAGGATTTCAAGTTGTAGGTTGGAATATAGTCTATAAATTGGCCACCTTCTCAAAAGAATTATATGGTTATGGATGAAGTGGTTGGAAGAACATAAGGTATTACCTCGTAACATTTGTCTCTCCCCATGCTAGTAACACATTAAGAAAGATTATAGATTTGAGAAGGAAGAAAACAAATTGTAAAGAAATTAGATTGACAAATTACTATTGTAAAGTACTAGATAGAGACATACACTATAGGGAATAATGTGCGTTTGGAAATATAACCAATGTCAATAGATGCAGGTGTTAAAACCTAGTTTGTACACCTAATGGATTAATTAGTGAATTGTATATAACTATTCATTACCAATTATGTCGTAGACATAATCAAGTGTTATTGTTTGACTAACATAATGAACTAATAAGAAACAATTATATCTATGTGCTAATGAAAAATGTGTATTTATCTTAGGTACTTAGTTATGTGTTTAAGGTTTAGCATTATTAGGTGGTTATGATTATTGTATTATTTATTGTACATCATTTTGTGAATATGAATAATATCAACTTTCAACATTTGTCGCCACTTTCTTAATTTAATTTTTTTATTATTTATAATGTTTTAATCGGTATCATAGTGTCTATAGTCTTAAGTACCTGGTGAGTACATTATTATCCATTTCTACTATATCACATTAACATATCCTTTTATCAAGGGCCTAGTGCACATCATTAGTGATTAGTTGTAATTATTTCACCTTGATGTTGTGGATGAAATGTGTTGAATTGATAATACAATCAAATCCCAAATTTGTAAATCAAAGAGATTATGCCCATGAATGATAATATGAAAAAGATTTTCAAGAAAAAATGTATAACCTACAAATACAAAATCAAAGATAAGTAGATGCTATGATAATTTTTATTTTGTGGTCTAAGTAATTTAGATTTTATTTAAAAAAAAATGGAATATGTGATATAAAGAAGTTGTTAAAATGGGATATCGTCATGCCATTTAAGATATGTTGTAAAATATTTTATGTTATTATATTATGTTTGAGATGTTGCAAGGATTTGTGTATTTTTATGCTAGTGAAACAACAACATTGTAATTGATTACCAGCATGGTTGAACATCGTTATTTTATAAAGTATGATCAAAGCTTTGAAATTTATATCTCACATTTAATAGGGTAATGTATTTAAATCTATTTATAATAATTAATTTGAAAGCTTTGAGCTAAAGTCAAGACTTAA
>SNQJ01S0075508.1:0-37114 GCA_010110895.2 Picea sitchensis
CAAAATAGAACATAAAGTACATAGGACAAAGGCAAATGTCTCTCCCACATGTGCTAAGAAGGGATAACACATGGGGAACACCTCCCAAGGTACACAAATCAACAGTGACAGTGGGTGGGGAAGCTCCCGTTACGCCAGTTTGGTCCCTACCTTCCAGCTACTTGACCTATACTACAAACTGAGCGATAACAAAGCCAACAATATCTCCAATCAATAATTTACTCAATAAATGCTTCAAATCATCATTTAATTGCTCATATTACACTTTTGTTACGCCAAGATGAAATATGCAACTATGACGTCAGCCCTAATTAGGTTAGTTATGTTAGTTAGGGTTTCAAAATTTAGTTTTGAAAGTAGTTTTTTGTACACTAAAGCTTCAACGTTGGAGGTCAAATATCAGTGCCTTAGGGTATATGGAGTCAGATAAGTAAAGGGCACAATATTTTGGAAGGACGATGACTTAAAGACTAGAGGGTAGGGTTCTATGGTGCTGCAAAGGCAGGTCCCTAGAATCAAAACCCTAGGGGAAAGAGGCTCACTCTGGTGTTGCTTAAGCAAGGCCTCGCGCTCTTTCCTCCTTCTCTAAATCAACTTGGCAAAACGGCTAGCCTAAAGAACAAGTCTAAGGGAGAAAGTGTTGTAAAGACAAGGCTTTCAAACCCTAGAAGATGAAAACCCTAGGTGTAGATACCCTAGCCCTAGGACGTCACCTTCTTTCAACCTATAACTTCAACGCTAGCTCAAAGGGAAGAAGCAAGACAAGTGTAGCAAAGGCTAGGCTCTATCTCTTTTCTTCAATGGCTGAAAACTTTCTCTCTAAGGGGACATGTAACAATGACCTACTTGTGTGCTTGTTACCTAAGGTTTTAAATCAGCAATATTATAAGCAAATGCAAGAAATTACACCTACAACCATTCATTTAAGAAGTTTTGAAAGAAAATTTACTTACATGTCATGAAGAAAAGCATAAGCAAACCCTAGTTGTAAACCTTCCTTGAGAGAAATGCCATAAAATGCCAAAAATATCCTTCCAATAGCAAGTGCGCCTCACTTATGTAGCAGATATACCCAAGAAGGGCGCAAAAATCAGGCCTCACAAGTGTGAGTCAATTGTGTTATGTCAAAATGAGGGAAAACATCCTCAATTTATATCATCCAATGACCTTTAATTAAAAATTAGGTCATTAAAACAGCCAACAAGGCTAATAACTAAAAATCATACTGTTTTACATTAAACTGCCTAAAGAAAACCCTAAATGAGAAGTAAGCAAGACGTCTAGCCCATTTGAGGGAGACGTTGGCCCTTTTTAGGGCAAATCACAGCACTGGATGACAAACGTTGGCCCTCTTTGGGCCTCCAAACTCTGCCACACGTGCCAAACTGCCCTGTAAAGCTGCCAAGCGTTGGAGGTGACGTCTAGGATCTCTAGAGGACGTCCTGGTCAACAGAGGGACAAGTTCCACCTGTAGTGGGACAACCCCCTAGGGCTGGGCTCAGCCAAGGCGTCCTAGATGAAAATTTCCTTCTTCTTCTCTCGTGCAAAGGCTCGACCAATCACTGTCCTATCTTTGCCCCTGATGAGGTCCCTGCAACCATCTGATGGGCTCTTCAGCCCCATGGAGGTTCGAACTAATCATCTCCCCATGTGTACCGGTCCACTTGGTACCTGTCCCTCAGGCATGGTCCTGCACATCAAAAACTTCGCCCTCCATGGGCTCATCAGTCCTCGGGATCATAGCAATGTCAATCATATTTCATCATTAATTTTATCAAATGCATGCATAAAACCCCTAACATATCATCTAATAGCTCAAAGACATTACAATGACCTGCTATACAAGGCAGAAGAAAAAGACCAAGTGCCCTATTGGGCCAGGATCCATAAGAAAAGGAAAGTTCCCAAAGGATATCATCCAAGCTATGTAATACGAGGTGGTGTGGTCTAAGGATGTCCAGATATAGTGAAAGACAAGGGTGGATATTATCCGTGGGTGCCTTTGTGGGAGACGAGTTGTACCTGTCATGGATGCAATTCTTTCCAAGCCCTTTATCGCCTTTATTCTTTCTTTTCTTTATTATTTTTTCTTTCTTTTTATTTCAAGGTCTAACTAGAGGACACTGCCTTGGCGTGGTGACCAGAGCTGACAGTGTTACCCACGAGTACTTTCACAAAGATGATAAGGTTGGCTCGTGATGAGACCCCCTTTCCCTTGGCCATGCAACCAAAGGTCACTGCCCTGGCGTGGTAACCAGATAATGTCAATATCATACTGCTAGGTACCTATGATCATAATGGGTTGGCTCGTGATGAGACCCCCCATCCTCTTGTCTAGGTCTTGTTTTGTATATTTTCTTAGGGTCCCTCTTGTTTCTTATTGAGAGGCTTTTTATTGCCTTCTCGAGGATCCCTGGGCGAGGCATCTCTAGGCTTTATTTTATGGCTTTTATCTCTTACCAGTTGTTTTTACCCCCTGGGCCTTTAGCCCCTTCTTCCCACAGGATAAGGTGTAACCCCATAAATAGGTCATCCTAATGTCCAAACTAGGGGAATGGGATAGATGAATGGGAGATAAGATGTAAAAGTGATATAATGATGGGAGCGGACGATGGCTCTTCAAAATCCCCCCTGGTGGATAACCAAAACCTATGGATACAAGCTTGCTAGGGCACCCCGTTAATCCCCCCAACCATGGTCAAGTGGGTTAGTGTAAGATCCAAGCAGTTGTCAAAAATGTAAGGAATCTGATGCATATATCTAAAAGTTATAATGATCAAACATGACACATACCATGATACCTGGACCAATTACCTCATGGAGCAAGAGTCTTCTCTGATGCAAGTCCAAGCCGAAGGTGATGGATGTTGTTGTTGCTGACAGGACAGGTCTGATGAAGAAGAAGAAAGATGGGCCCTCCACGACCATGCTCAGGTCAATCCTGCTCTCGGTACTCCATGTCTAGGACCTGTGGGCCTCAAGACATGATCTCCTAGTAATCCCTAGAAATCGGGGACAACATCCCCCATTTGGGGTTTTCCCAGGATAAATCTCTTGTGTTCTTTTCAGTCTCTTGTTTATGTTGCTACTGCTCAGTACATGATATATATGTTAATGATAACAAAGTAAAAGAACACTAGTAACACTAATGTTCTGTAAATAAGGAAAATCCAACATGGTATTAGAGTTGGTTACCTTCATAACAGTTTAACCACTGGAAGGAATATCGATACAGTGGCACCTTGCAGCACCCTGTAGTTGCAATACCTTATCAAGCTCATTGAGCACTTTCCCAAGGATGTTGGGGATAATTCTTGTACAAAGCAGTACACCCTACTCTAGCGCACCTCCTGAAACCCTAAACGTATAGTTTGGTGAAGTTTGAAGAATTGGGTTTTCCAGGGGCTAGGGTTTCTACCAACAAAATATTTCTACCAGCATGAGAGTAGAAGACATATTGGATGGAGCAGATAACTTCAGATCCTAGAAGCATAGAGTTCTCCTCATTCTAGAAGAGATTGATCTATTAGATCACATAATGAAAGATCTTACAGAACCTGAAAATGAAGAAGCAAAGGCAAAGTTCAAGAAGAATGAGGTCAAGGCCAAGAGGATCTTGACAGATTCAATCAAGGATCCCCGGATACTCAATGTATCAGAACTGAAGACACCAAAGGAGATGTTTGATGCCCTAACCAGACTTTATGAAAGTAAGAATACCAGTCGAAAGCTTACTTTGAGGCATCAACTCAAAAATGTGACTATGAACAAGTCATAAACAATGGTCAACTATTTTATGAAGATCTCGCAAATCAAGGATCAGTTAGCAGTTATTGGAGATCCAGTAGAAGACGTTGAACTTGTGACCACCACACTCAATGGATTTCCTCCCTCATGGGACCCATTTGTCCAAGGAATTTGCGCAAGAAGCAAATTGCACAAGTTTGACAAGTTATGGTCAGATTGCACTCAAGAGGAATCCAGGTTGATATCCAAGACACAAAAGACTAATGAGGATGAAAATCAAGCACTTACTGCATGTTGACAGCCTCTCCAACATAGGTGGTCAACTCCATGTGCCATGAAGAGATGCATCATCAGATGCAAAATTGTTGAAGATTTTGGTTCTACAGGGCATGTTTGGCCCCGGCACTTCTTTTTGTAATGGGAATTTCCACACCCCTGTGTGGGTTAATAATGTAATAGGTCTGCATGAGTCATGTCTAGGTCAGTTACCTTGGGATCGGTTCATTGGGAGAGTTCCTTTCATCGAGGGTTTTTTATCCTCAGGTTATCAATTGGTCTTTTCAGCCTTATTGATTTCCCTTGAGTTTTTCCCTCACACTTGCAATAATTCCTCCAAAGTGGTGAACGACGTTCCAGTGGGTTTATCTTTTGGTAACTAATGTTAGGAATCCTTGTAAATGACCATGCAAGACATCTTAGAAAGTTTCGCGGAATTCCATCGAGTCTAGATTAGTTTTTTTAATTAATAAATTTTTAATTAAATTTCCCTAAGTTTGGAGGTTTAATTATTTAATTAATTAATTATTTTTGAACAAAAATTGTAAAAACTAGGTCCTTGGACTTTTGATAGGGGTATTTGTGCTCAAACGAAATGGAATAGCACCCCCCACATTCATGGACCAAGTTTTAGCTCGGTCGAACGAGTTTTGCTATGGGTTTGTCCACCTAGAGTGTCAGTCAGTCAAAAACAACAATTTTAATTGCTAAAGTCCAAACATGGCAAAATTGTAAAAGTGTAATAATGAGTTAAAGGGATGTTAAATGATGGAATAAAGTTAGAGAGAGACTCCCTAAGCCTTTCCTATCCATCCCAACTTTTCCAACCCTTTTTCTAACCCCTTACCCCTCACATCACTTAAAAAATTACATCCCCTAGGTGGATTGACATCTTCCCTTGGTGAGGTTACGTTGTAACTTAGTGTTGGTGTGTGGGGGGACCCCTCTCACATGTGATGCGCTCCTCTTAGGCCTCTACATCACACTTTCCTTCATCCCAACACCCTCTCCCTCATTCACTCCACTCCGTTCCTCTCCTCATCCCCAAGAAATTGCGCCCTCCAAGACGAGTTACACCCCCCTTCTAGAAGATCTTCTAGAAAAATCGTTTTTATTTTAATTGGGGCCTCTTCATCTCCCTTGGCACGTATCCCTAGCTTCCCACTTGTCTTTGTGTGATCCCAACACCTCCCACACTCATCTACACCCTAGATCTAAGATCTAAACCCTAGATGGTGCACCCTAGCCTTGGGATCTCCTCTTTTGCTTGGTGTGGCACACTTGGCATTGATCCAAGAGGGGTGAGTTTGCCTCTCCAAGTATAAAAGGAACCCTCCCCTCACTCTTTCACTTACCATATCTTGAGCTAATGTTATGCTACTTGATTTGTTCCACTCTCTCTCTCTCTCTTGTTCCATCATTTCCATTCTTTGGCTCTTAGGGTTTTGGAGTAAGTTCTCTCCAAGATCCATTTTCCTGAGTAATAATAAAAGAGAAGCTTCGGCGGATAATTGGAAGAGCTATGCATGTTTTTGTTCTTGCCATACTTATGAGGTAAAGTTGTTTCAATTTGTTTGGTGATTGTACACATTGGATCTTGGGTAAAATGTTACTTGGGTAGATCTATCAATGCATGTTCTTGTAGATCTATATATCTTGATTTACTAGATAGGATTGAAATGTCATCTTATTAGTAGATCCAACATATTATCTCTTGTATCCACATCACCTCTCAAGTTTTGCAGGTTTAGCTTCAAGGGTTTCATTGGGAATACCTCAAGCAAGAAAGCTCCCTTGAGACACATATACACTCCATCTCTCTCTACTCTTACTCTTCTATCTATTGTTGTTAATTCATATGTATTTCAGCTAGTTTAACTTAGTGAGATTGGTCAATTAAAATCAAATTTTATTTAAATTTTTCTTGCGAAAAAAATTTGCCCTAAAAAGGCAAAAGTTTTTCTTCATTTTGCTTGTTGTGTGTAGCATTTCCAGCAAGGATACCTTGCTGGTTCTTGCAGGTTCAGATCTAGTTGAGAGGAGTTTGGCTACCCAAAGACATCCACACAACAATCCAAGACCATCCAAAAATTAGTGGCTATTTCTCAACCTTCTTTCTCAAATTTTAGGGCTTCTTGTGCATAGATCTAGTAGTCTTCTTGCTAATTTAGTGGCTCACTTGCTTGGGAAAAGGATTGGTACGGCCTCCTCCCACGTGTGAGCCTTGGGTAGCTTAGGTTACGTTTAGATCTTGCTTCATTTCATCATTTGAGCACTTTTTGAGCTTGGACGTGGGGTTTGGTTGATGTTGGGCATCCTCCAAGCCTAGGACGTGGGGATTAGGTGGTTTGCTTTTCATTTGTTTGCTTGTTAGTTAGCTTGTCCTTCTTGTTTATCTTTCTCTCTCATTTCAAGTTTCTTCTAAATCTTATCAAGTTAAATGATTGCCTACCTATTGGGAGAGGAATACCCCAAAGGTGAGGCTAGGGTTTAACATGTGTTTTTGATCTTTTATGCTTAAGTGGATTAAAATATTCTAGATCTAGATCTCACACATAATAATCCTTAGTTTAAGCCTATTGGGCATAATCAACCTAACTAGATTTACTTGCATGCTTAAGCTTCTTAAGGATTGATATTTCTCTTACATGCTTAAATCTAACCCTTTAAATGTTTAATGCTTCATAGTTAAGTAAGTGGTTTTCTCTTTCAAGCTATAATCTTTTAAGGCCATTTGCCAACACACTTGAAGTAATTCTTATGGTTAAGTTGATAGTGTAGGCAAACACATAAATCTTCTTTCTCACACTTAAATCTTGATTCTTAATGCTCTTAATCATCTTAAGATAAGTGTGTTGGTTTTTTTTCATATCTTGTTGGCAAGTTGTTCTTGCCCTTACTTTCTTTTCATAGCAAGCTACATATTGGTGAACTAAATAAGTGCTCTCACATAGCTTATATGTGTTAATGCCTTTCATTTTCATAAGCTTAAACAACACATATTTAAGCTGAAGTGAGTTTCGGCCATAGCACTAAATCACACTTTAAAAGCTTCATAAAATCACTAAAACACTCCTAAATACACCTAAAAGTCTACCTAATTGATATATTAACTTAATAGACTTAATAGGGTACCCTAGACTACAATCCTCACCATCTAAAACGGGTATTGAGGAGGGCAACGGAAGGTGATAGGCCGGGGATGATCTCACGACACGAAGGAGTGTCCTTTCCGTAAAAACTCAATGCTTTGGGTTGACTGTGACAGCTAGGGTTGGCCTCATTGTCATACTATCTTGAGGATCCAGCAGCCATTTGGCAATAGGAGGAGGAGGCTTTGGTGAAACACTAAATAAAGGTAGCTAAAACTTTGTAATCCTAAGAAACCTTTAATTTATTAAGTAATCCAACCTTAGGCTTAATCTAATAAATACTTTGTGGGTTGAATAACTAAGAGTGTGGATAATCTTCATCATCTTAAATACTTGTACTTGAAATCTCTAAATCTTCTTGTTGATGTGTTGATGATAATGATTTGTTGATGAAGATCTCATGAATGTGATGGTAATGCTTTGATCTCCTTGTATCCTGCACATACACTTAAAAGTAGTTAGCTTGCTTATTGTATCCTAGCATTCTTTATTTGTAAATCTTGTATCTATTTTAATTATTCTTTTGCAAGTATCTTGTAATCATATTTGTAACGAAACACCCTAACATCTAGTTGACCCCCTTGCCCAACCGTAGGCACTAGTCTTAGTTGCCCTAGGAAAAGGCTTGCTTCATATGCTAACCCTTGCATCTTGCATTGTTGCCTTAGCATCATAGGATAGATCCCCTCTAACCTTAAGAAATTAAAATCAACTCCTAGAACCTAACTTTAACTAGGGACTACCCCCCTTGGCTTCCCTAGGAGTGAGCCTAGACGGAAGAGGTTCAAGTCAAAGTGACAGCGTGGGTTTTGAACCTAGGCATTGTGCCTCCAAGGACACACTAAGTGAGCAGGACTTAGCTCACGTTTGCAAGTGTGTATAAGGACGGCAACACTGCCCAAGTGAAGAAGAGAAAGAAAAGGGAAGAAGGCAGCCCAAAGAAGTCTAAGAGACCTCGTTACTAGAAGGATACGTCAAAGATCAGATGCTATAGTTGCCAAAAGCTGGGACATTATGCCTTTCAATGTCCACATAGAAATGAAAAGGAGAAAAAGAAACACCATGCACAGGCAGCAGATGTTGAAGAGCACTCAAAGGCATCAAAGGATGAAGAATTTGTCTTTTAGACAATCGCGTTTCCATATGAACGATAGAAGGAAACTCAAGCAGGACAACAACACCAAACTCCAAGTTTGCATATCAGGTTTGATATCTTTTATTGTTGTTGATTAAGAAAGCATTGTACCTAGGATAGCAGTCTTTACAGCTTTATTATTTGTTATTGCTATCAAATGTTTAGGTACACCTGAATACTGTCGGTACGATTATCATTAAGAAAATGCTCATTGTTAATGATATAATTATGTGCAAGATGAAATTGATCTCCTCTAGGAGATGTTCTTGATTACTAACCATTCCATGGAGGTTACCATGGAAATGTTGTTCTTGTCTCTTGTTTCGGGCAGGTCACAAGTGATAGCTCTGAGAAGGAGCTATGATGACGGTTGCAGGAGGCAACTATTTAGACGTTCTCTAGCCAAGACATAGAACTGTGTACACGAACGTACACACCCATGTGAAGTAGAAGACGAAGAAGAGTATCTCTTATGGAGATTGACTGTGAGGAGCAAAAGGCTCCAAAGATGACCGTACAGTTAATTTGACCACTCTTCGGATCATCAGGAAGAGTAAACAATGCCAGAAGGGCCTACCTAGAAACGATGCAATAAACAAGCATGTTCTCATACAGATACTTGGCATTAATAAGCCATAATATGAAGAGAAGCAGATGACTCCACCAGTGGTGAGGCAGGCGGCCCCACCAAGTACCATCTCAAAAGGAGCTAGATTTCAGAGGGAGTCAACCCCTAGGATCCAATAGGGAGGAGCAACCTCCCAACACAAGTCCATAGGAGATCAGACTTCAAAAGAAGTCAACAGATGCAGCGGAAGCAGGTGGCTCTGGAGTGTTGTTGATTGTAGCTTTATAAGACATCCTCCAGATCGTTCTCCTCTGGACTGAGTTCAGACATCTGTGAGAGACAGCCCCTGTGATGGGTGTGCGTCAGACTCTGGACTGAGTTGTTATGGCATTGGGGCTAATTTTTGCATAGGATTATACGGCCTCCTTCAGTGCACCTCCAGCAACTCTCGGATTCAAAATCAGAGAAATTTTGATTTTTGGCCCTAGGGTTCCGCAATTGTCTGCAGAATTTAAGTTTTAGGGTTTCTGCAGCTCATTGAAGGATTTTTCAAGCTTATCAGTGTTCTTCTGACTTTAAAGGCTTAATGTTGGCAGTTATAAGTCCAACGAAACCCAAAGTTGCTAGCCTAGCCTAGCTGTTAGGTTTCCTAGCCTAGTCGTTAGGGTTTGTAGAAGAATCTGCAAACCATGAGGAATGGAACTTTGGTGGAAGATAGGCTTGATGGATCAAGCAACTTCAATTCTTGGAAATCAAGACTACAGATTACCCTGGAAGAGGATGACCCATTAAGTTTGATACAAAAGACTCTACCAGAAACAGCTACAAATGAAGAGAAGGAAGATTAGAAGGCAGATGACGTCAAAGCAAGGAAGATAATCATCTATTCAATAAGAGATCATCTACCACCTCGTACTGCTACCTTAAAGACAGCTTATGAGATGTATGATGCATTGAAGAATATGTTTGAGAGTAACAAAACCCTCAGAGCCCTTACATTGAAGAATCAGCTTCAACATATCAAGATGACGAAAGCTAACACCGTTGCTACCTTCTTCATGAAGATTTCAGAGATCGGAGATCAGCTAGGTGCCATTGGAGAAACCATATCAGATAGAGAACTTGTCTTGACTACTCTCAATGCTCTTCCAAGACATTGGGAACCATTTCTTCAAAGTATCAATGGTAGAGCAGATCTACTTGGATTTGATCGTCTATGGACAAACTACACCCAGGAAGAAACTAGACTTATAGTCAAAGGAGTGCAAGACTCCCCTTATGATGACAATCATGCTCTTGCCTTTCATACAAAGAAAGGAAGAAGAAATAGAAGAAGTTTCAACAAAGCATTCAAAGATAAGAAAACTTCATCAGCTTCAAGTCATGAACACAAAAAAGACAATTCAAAGATTCAGTGTTTCAAATGTGACAAGTATGGACACATTGTGAGAAATTGTCCTAACAGGAAGAAAGGAAGACAACTTGCATCCACTATTGATGCTGATCCCGAACCAACTCGGAGAAATGAAGACATAAAAGATGAAGCATTCTTCTTTTGAAGAACTCACATATGAATTATTCCCGAGTGATTGGTGTTCGAGAAAACAACTTGTACAGATGGACTGTACGACCAGTTCAGGCCCTGTTACATGATACTATCAGTTTGAGCGAGCTATGGCATAGGAGACTTGCTCATATACATTATAGAGCCCTTCCTGCTCTGGGGAAGATGGTAACAGGTTTTCCAGAGATACATGTTTAGCATGATGGCGTTTGCAGAGGTTGTGCTCTTGGCAAGAATGTCAAGGGGTCCTTCTTAAGCAATGACAGTAGATCCAAGGGGATCTTGGACTTGATACATTCAGATGTGTATGGACCCATGATTGTTGCTTCCCTAAACGGATATTTGTACTATGTGCTCTTCATTGATGATCACTCTCGGAAGACTTGGATTTATTTCTTGAAGACCAAAGATGGAGTCCTTGCGAGATTTCAAGAGTTTAAAGCTCGGGTTGAGAACCTGACTGCAAGGAGGATCAAGGTGTTGAGATCAAATAATGGAGGAGAGTAGACCTCCAGGGATTTCAGTGATTTCTATATTGAGGCAGGGATCAAGACGGAGTACACCGTTCCTTATAACCCTCAGCAGAATGGGGTTGTAGAGAGGAAGAACAGAACCATTATTGAGGCAACCAAAGCGATGATACATGGTGAGAATCTACCTATGATTCTGTGGGCAGAAGCATCCATGTATGTTCAGAACAGGGGTCCTCATCAGATTTTGAAGAACATGACTCCCAAAGAAGCTTTAACCGGAGTGAAGCCTGAGGTTGGACACTTCAGGATATTTGGGTGTCCAGTATACTTTCATGTACCCAAGGAGAAGAGGACCAAGCTAGACCCTTTAGGCAAAAAGGGTACATTTGTGGGGTACAGTGAATCTTCGAAGGCATACTGGATCTACATTCCTGGTCAAAGACAGATTGAGGTGAGAAGAGATGTCATCTTTGAGGAAGAGATAGCCTTTCAAAGATCCAGAGAATCTCAGATGGAGATTGACAGCGAGACAGTACCTTCTCCCCCTTCAGCAGTTCAGAGGGAGACAGTCTTTGATCCAGTTGATCTAGTTGATCCCGTAGCTCCAGTTGATGTTCCCAAAGACATTGCAGTAGGCCATAAAAGGATTGCATGGGCTCGACAGACTCTGCAGGAGGCAGAGGGACATGCAGCTCCTCAAGGCACATTCCGAGAGAGAAAGAGACCACAAAGATTTTCGAGCTACTTTTTCAGCTATGAGCCACATCATTGACACTGAGCCTTCTTGTCATGGAGAAGCAGCAGGTCAGCACGTATGGCAAGATGCCATGACAGAAGAGTATCAATCCATCATGAAGAATGATGTGTGGGATATTGTTCTAAGACCAGAAGGGAAGTTTGTAGTGACTTCCAAGTGGATCTATAAGATCAAGCATACAGTTGATGGAAGTGTCGAGAAGTACAAAGAGAGATTTGTGGCCGAAGGATTCCTTTAGGTGGAGGGAATTGATTATGAGGAGAAATTTGCTCTTGTAGTTCGACACACTTCCATCAGTACGATCATTGCCCTAATTGCATCCATGGGTTGGAGACTACATCAGATGGATGTAAAGACATCCTTTCTCAATGGTGAGATTGAGGAAGAACTTTACATCGAGCAGCCAGATGGATTAGTGATACATGAGCAGAAATCTCATGTGTGTAGGTTGAAGAAAGCCTTGTATGGACTAAAGCAGGCACCTCGTGCCTGGTACGAGAAGATGGATGGATTCCTGATGAGTTTGGACTTCAGCAAGGGTGTTGTTGATCCAAACCTATATTATCATATTATTGGTGACGAGTGCCTAATTTTGGTCCTGTATGTTGATGATTTATTCCTCACCGGTTCATAAAGTCTTATTCTTGAAAGCAAGCGTGCATTGACTTCTAAATTCGAGATGAAGGATCTGGGTATGATGCACTAATTCTTGGGACTAGAAGTATGGCAGAGGACTAATGAGATTTTCCTGAGCCAAGGAAAATATACAGTGGAGATATTGAAGAAATTCGATATGACAAACTGCAAGTCCATGCCTACACCGATGGTGATGGATCTGAAGAAAATGAACGAGGCTTCTACTGATTCACATCTTTACCGACAGTTGATTGGATCGTTGATGTATCTAGTTAACAGCAAACCCGATATTTGTTATGCAGTGAATGTACTCAGTCAGTTTATGAGTCAGCCAAGACAAACTCACTGGATATCTGCAAAGCATGTGTTGAGATATGTACGAGGCACAGTTGGATATGGCCTGAGATATGCCTCCGGTGTAGACATGAGATTGCAGGGATATGCCGATGCAAACTGGGCAGGGAGCGTAGTGGACCGGAAGAGCACATTCGGTTGTTGTTTTACTTTGGGATCTGCCATGGTTTCCTAGTGCAGTAGGAAAAAGACCTCTGTGGCTTTGAGTACCGCAGAAGCAGAGTACATAGCATTATGTGTGACAGACCATGAAGCAGTGTGGCTTCGCAAGCTCCTTCCAGATTTATTTGGTCATGAGATGGATTCCACTGTTATCCATTGCAATAACCAGAGTTGTGTGAAGCTCGCAAAGAATCATGTGTTTTACGATAAATCAAAACACATTGAGATCAAATACCATTATATCAAAGATATAGTGCAGAGGAAAGCAGTACACGTGCAGTACCTTTCTACACATGAGCAGGTTGCAGATGTCTTCACCAAACCGCTTGCCAGGACGAAGTTCGAGTACTTACATGAGAGACTTGGCCTGGTGGAGAATGTCTCTCGAGTTGTGAGGGAGTGTTGTTGATTGCAGCTTCATGAGACATCCTCCAGATCGTTCTCCTTTGGACTGAGTTGAGACATCTGTGAGATAGAGCCCATGTGATGGGTGTGCGTCAGACTATGGACTGAGTTGTTATGACGTGTGGTCTCTTGTCTACTCCTCTAGACTGAGTTGAGATGACTTGAGATGGTCTCATGCCTTGTACTCCTCTGGACTGAGTTGAATCGACTTGAGATGGTCTCCTGCCTTGTACTCCTATGGACTTAGTTGAGTCGGCTTGAGATGGTGCTCCAGATGGTACTCTTGTGGACTCAGTTGAGTGATCTGTTGAGTATGAAAACACTGTGGTTGAGCACAAGTGGACGTGTCCCTAGTGGTTGAGCACTAGTAGATGAGAGAGATCCTTGCTATATTGTCTAAGAGTAAGATTTCCTTGTAACCCTAATTATGTTGTAAAGGGTACAAGTCGGCCCCACCATGTGAAAGATAATTAATATTGTGTAATGATTAATTATATTATTGAGTTAATGAGGTCGGCCCTATTATACCAATAGACACACCTTTTGTTGTGTTAGTTCTTGTATAAATAAAAGGTGAATCCCCATTGAGGATCACACACTCTCACTTGTCATCTCGGAATTTCAGCAAGTGCATGTACGACTGAAGTGTGCGCCTGTCTTGGGCGCTAGGTTCTAGGTTTTGTAAGCACCCTCTTATGTGCTAAGGTCTATGGTGTGGAGGATCTTCTCTTGAGAATATAGCAAACAATTGTTGGGTTTTTCCCTTGTTTGAGAAGAGTTTTCCCATGATACTTCTTGTGTTCTTGTGCATGGTTATTCTTCTTGTGATCTTGGTTATTGTAGCACTTGTGTATGGTATTGTTGCATTGTTTATGGTTCAAGTACATGCTAAATGAAATAAACTACATGTGCATGAGCTAAGCATCTTAAAATTCAGCACGGAGATCATACAGACTCAAAGGGAGCATTCAGATTAAGAGTGAGCCTGATCTCAGAGAGAGTCAGTGGCTTAGAGACTTTCATTCAACAAGTATTCCTTCGCAAATTCAGATAGGAGAGAGAGACGTCTTCCAGGAATGACAGTCAGATGCCATGAGTTGAGGAGGCTAGATCAAAGCTTCAGAGGCTTCTAGGAGATGTGAGATCTCCTGGGAGGATTCCCTTGTCTCGATAGACCTTGCTGCGGTGACAGAGGAGGTATCTAGTCAGAAGGACTGGGATATAGATTTTGCCTCAGTTCCAGAAACCACACATTTTTTCCAGCTATATGGCATTGATGAGCAGCATCATTGATTCAGAGCCTTCCACCATTGAAGAAGTTGTTGAGAAGCAGGAATGGAAAGGTGCCATGATGGAGGAGTATCAGTCCATCATGAAGAATAATGTGTGAGAGGTGGTTCCAAGACCAGAAGGGAAGTTAGTAGTGACTTCCAAGTTGATCTACAAGATCAAGCACGCTTCAGATGGCAGCATAGAGACGTACAAAGCTTGATTTGTGGCCTGAGGATTCTCCCAGCAAGAGGGAGAAGATTATTACGAGACACTTGCTGCAGTAGCCAGAAGAAGTGTACATAGAGCAGCCACAAAATACATGAGAAGGAGTCTTGTGTCTGCAGATTGAAGAAGGCTTTGTACGGGTCTAAACAGGCACCCGGGACATGATATGCTAAATCAGATAGTTATGTGATGAGTTTGTGGATGGCTTCCCATTGATCCTATATGTGGATAACTTGTTTATGACAAGAAATGAGAAGCTCATAGTTGGGTGCAAGAGGGAGCTCTTTTCAGAGTTCGAGATGAAGGATCTAGGTCTAATGCATTACTTCTTGGGATTGGAAGTGTGGCAGAGATCAGATGAGATTTTCCTTAGCCAAGGGAAATACACTGTTGAGATTCTACAGAGAATCAGGATGATGGACGGCAAGTCCATGACCACACCCATGACGATAAATTTGAAGCTCTTGAGTGACAAATCTTCAAATTTGGTGGATCCCACGATGTACAGATAGTTGATTGGATCCTTGATGTACTTGGTTAACACTATGCCAAACATATACTCTACAATGAATACCTTGAATCAACACGCGGTTGAACCTAGACAGGTACATTGGATGGCAGTAAAGCATATGTTGAGGTACCTTCATGGTACGGTTGGATATGGATGGAGATATGTCTCAAGTGGAGATGTGAAGCTACAGGGATATACAGATTCTGACTGGGCAGGGAGTGCAGTGGATCGGAAGAGTACTTTTGAATGTTGTTTTAGTCTGGGATCAAGCATGATCTAATGGTTGAGTAGGAAGCAGACATCAGTGGCACTCAATACATCAAAAATAGAGTATATCGCAGCAAGCGTGGTAAGCCGTGAAGCAGTATGGCTCTGAAAAATGCTAGATGGGATATTTGATCTAGAATTGGACCCAACTTTGATACATTGTGACAATCAAAGTTGCGTGAAGCTTACAGAGAACCTTGTACTCCAGGACAGGTCTAAGCATATAGAGATCAAATATCATTACATCCGGGACATGGGGGAGATAAGAGTTCTGGAGCTCCAGTACATATCCACGGACGAGCAGATAGCGGACATTCTCACCAATCCCTTGTCAAGAGTGAAGTATGAGTACTTTGAAGTATGAGTACTTCACGGGCAAGCTTCGAGTGTTGTCGAATGTCCACCCTCATTGAGAGGTGTTATCGCACAGTTTGTAGCTACGAAGAAAGGCTATAAAGTAGAAGGCCAAACTGGCGCAACAGGAACCTATCCCACCCAATGTCACCACGATGAGGAGGTTCTTTCTCTTTAGGGAGGTGAGGCCCAGGGGAGACGTCCCCGGTGACCTGGGATTTTGAAGAGGCTAAAGGATAATCAGATAATGACAGATTTCCCCCTTCACAGATCACCACCAAAACAGATAGTCCGGCTTATAGCCAACAAAGATAACCAAGTAGAATCTATGCCCGAGAACAAAGCAACAATAAACTGATATATGCAGGCTTTGGTTCGTACTTCATATATATTAAAGACTATCTGATATTCAATATAAGCAATTTGAAAGTAAATGTTGACGAAATCAATGTTTACAAAATAGCACTGAAAGATAACGTCATTTCACCAATAAATACTAGAACGATATGGCATTCAATGCAATAAATCAATACTTGACTTAATTAATGCCTTTAACTACCATTCAATTACTCATAAAGTAAAACGTTGTTGCATTAAGATGTAATAACCAAGGATGACGTCAGCAACTTAGGGTTAGTAGGGTTTGCTAGAGTTAGGGTTTCAATTCAAAAGCTTTGAGAGAGTTTAGATCAAGTTCTACTTCAATATTTGAGGTCTTAGATCAGTGCCTTAGGGTTTAATGGAGTCACAAGTGAAGGACACACAGGTTGAAGGAGGCAAGATTTCAAGGACTAGAGGGAAAAGTTTTGAAGTGTTGCTAAAGCAGGGCCTCAAAATCGGAACCCTAGGGGAGAGAGGCTCACTCCGGTGTTGCTAAAGCAAGGCCTCGTGCTCTCTCCTCCTTCCTGGCAAACGGCTAGCTCAACAATAACAAAATATAACCAAAACAAGAGGGTTTGATGAGGGAGGTGTTGCTAAAGCAAGGCCTTTCAGCAAACCCTAGAAAGAGTACGGCCCTAGTGTAGTAAACCTAGGCCAGGGACGTCTCACTCTTCTTGGCTTCAGAATAGTACAGCTAGCAATGGGGAGAGGAAATAGGAGTGTAGCTAAGGCTAGGCTCTTTCTTTCCTCAACAATGGCTTAAGGTTTCTCTATAAGGGGACATGAGACAATGACCTACTTGTGTGCTTGTCCCCTAGGGTTTTGATTCAGCAATATTTATAAACAAATGCAAGAAATTGAACTACAACCATTCATTTAAGAAGTTTTGCAGAAAAATACTTACAAATCACCAAGAAATGACCATGCAAACCCTAGTTGTAACACCTTCCTTCAAGAGAAACAACATAAATGCCAAAAATATCTTCCTTCAACAAGTGCGCATCACTTAATTCAGCCAAAGACCCAATATAGGGCACTAAAATCAGACCTCACTAATGAGTGAGTAAGTTGTGATGAAAAAATGAGAGTGAAAATCCCTCATTTATACAAAACCTTGACCTAATTTTACATTTTAGGTCAGGTAAAAAGGCTGACAAGGCCAAATTATCAAAATCATATTGTTTTACATTAAATTGTCAAATTAAAACCCTAATTGAGCTATAAAGAGATAAGAAGCCCCTCTAAGGGAGGCGTTATCCCTTTCTAGGGCAAATGGGTCAAGGATGCAACGTGTTACCTGTGGGTGCCTTTGTAGAAGGCGAGTTGTCCCTGTCATGGATGGATTTTTTCCAAGCCCATTCTTGCCTTTATTCTTTTTATTCTTTTTATTCTTTTATTTGTTTTTTTGTTCAAAAGCTAATCAGTTGGCATGGTGACCAAAGATGATAGCGTTACCCACAAGTACTTTCGCAGAGATGAGAAGGATGGCTCGTGATGAGACCCCCTATCCTCTGATTACGTCTTGTTTTATTATTTCTTCGGGTCCCTCTTGTTTCTTGCTGAGAAGCCTTTTATTGCTTTCTCAGGGATCCCTTGGCGAAGCATCTCAAGGTTCATTTTTAGGCTTTTATCTTTTACCAGCTTGCTCTTACCTTCTGGGCCTTTAGCCCCTTCTTCCCACGAGGTAAGATGCAGTCCTAAAATAGGTCAACCCAATGCCTGGAAAAGGGGAATGGGATAGGTGAGCGGGAAACAAGATGTAAGAGTGGTGCTATGATGGGTGCAGACGATGGCTTTTCAGAAATCCCCCCAGTGGAAAACCAAAACCTACAGACACAGGCTTGCTAGGGCACCCTGTCAATCCCCCCAAACATGGTCAAGTGAGCAAATGTAAGATCCACACAGTTGTTAGAGATAAGAGGAACCAGATGCATATATTTAAAGGTTTCAATGATCAAAAGTGACACATACCATGATACCTAGACCAATTACCTCATGGAGCAGGAACCTCTTCTGATACAGGACCAATCCGATGGCGATAGATGTTGTTGTTGTTGTCAAGACAAAAAATGATGGGAGAAAAAGATGGGCCCTCCAGGGCCATGCTTAGGTCAATCCTGCTCTCGGTACTCCATGTCTAGGACCGGCCTCGAGACATGATCTCCTAGTTATCCCTAAAAAGTGGGGATAACAAGAGGGAAGTGTGTTGTTTCTTCTCATGCAGACTAACCCCTCTGGCCAAGGGTTCCCTAGATCAATCACGTGAGATGACTGAGGGGGTAATGCATTGTCGGACCTGTTGAGAGAAGAAACATCACACACGTAGTCGTAAGACTATGGCGGAGACTGTGTGACTCAAGACAGTAGTTGTGTGCTACTTTGGTGGTTGTGTACCACTGGTGGAGACTGTGTCTCTGGACAGTAGTTGTGTGCTACTTCGGTGGTTGTGTTCCACTTGCGTAGATTGTGTGACTCCAGACAGTAGTTGTGTGCTACTTCGGTGGTTGTGTACCACTAATGGAGACTGTGTGTCTCTGGACAGTAGTTGTGTGCTACTACGGTGGATGTGTTCTATTGGCGGAGGCTATGTGACTCCGGACAGTAATTGTGTGCTACTACAGTGGATGTGTTCCACTAGCAGTGACTGTGTGTCACTGGACAGTAGTTTTGTACTACTTGGCAGCAGTTGTGATCTATGGGATGACATTGTAGTAGCTATGTGCTACTCGCTGATTGTCATGGAGATTACCAGATCGCTTGGATGTAGCTGTGTGTGCTACCGTTTGATCGCAGAGACTATGCCTGATGATTCGAGCTATCGAAGGCATTGTAGCAATCGTGTGCCTACTAGCAGATTGCAGAGTAATCAATGGACTACCAGATGAAGACATCGTGAAAGATGCCTCCCTAGCTAAGAGGGAGTGTTGATGTTTTGGTAGCTATGGGAGGATCTTTCCCTCCTAGATGACCTATCTTAGATGTGGAGAAGATTCCAGAAGTAAAAAATTCATTGAACAGATATTGAAATACCCTAGAAGAGAAGTCGGCCCAGAAGAATAAAGTAATAATGAAAAGACACATGTCCAAAGAAGAAGTCGACCCAGTCTAGTGGCCAGGAATACTATAAATAAAGGACGTCGTGGCTCATTTGTTCACTCACTCACTCTAACAGCTACACAGAAGCAAGGCGCAAGTTTGGATGAGGTGACGCAGTAGTTGCAGCTGCACAATTTATTATTGCTCAGTCTTTTGGTATCTCTCTCTTGTGCGCTACTCCTTGAGGAGGTGCGCTACCTTTGTATCGTGTTGCTGCTGCAACTGGGGTGGTATTTCTGGTTAAGCTAGCACTTGTGCTAGGGTTTATCTGATTGGACTTGCTTTGTGAACGAAATCTATGTAAGAAAGGTTGTTAGGTTTTTCCCCCATTTGGGGTTTTCCCAAGATAAATCTCTTGTGTTCTTTTCTATCTCTTGTTTATGTTGTTACTACTCAATAGATGATATATATGTTAATGGTAACAAAGTAAAAGAACACTAGTAACACTAATGCTCTGTAAATAAGGAAAATCCAACGATAATGGGTTGCCTAGATGGATGAATTCTGGCAATTTCCCCTGCAATACCTACAATGGTGCAAGTGTAGTGGACTATGCAATCTGCCTGTATGGCTTGTGTGAGAAAATGGAGGAAGTTTTGATTGGCGAACAACTGTGGGAGTTGAAATCTGTTCATAAACCAATCTATTTAAGTTTCATTTGGGTTGAACAGCAACAGCATGGGACAAAAAATCAGTGCATTCAGCAACCTCCTTCAAAGGGCAGAATTCTTTTGACTCAAAAAAACTGTAATACCTTCAAGATAGCGCTAGAGAGGTTGTTTAACAAGGAGAAAATTCCGTCCAAGGGTCTCCATATTCATGAGCTAACAAATTTAATTCAAAGCGCATTTGCAGAATGCAAAAGAGCAAAAAATAGGAAATCTGAAATAAACTGCTTTCCGATTAATGCTTGGTTTGATGAGGAATGCAAAATAGCAAAGAAAACTTTGAAAGAATCAAGCAAGGAAAGAAATAAACATAAAAGCCTACAAGCAAATTGTAAGAAAGAAAAAGTTGATTTCAAGATCTCAAGGAGGGAGGAACTAATCTTCTTGGGGAAAAATAACCCCAAGTTATTTTGGAAGGAACTTCAAACGTGAAAGAAACAAACTGAAAATAATATCACAGCTTATCAATGGTTCAAGTATGCAAAGCAGTTATGAGCAAGATCCTAAGGTTCACCCCCATCCCTTGGTCAACACTACTACTAAGCTCTTCATCGTGCAAGAGATTGAGGTGGGTATTAAAAAGTTGGGTGTTGGAAAAGCAAAAGATTTAGTTGAACTCCAAGAAGAATATCTAAAGTGGGGTTCAAAAACTCTTGCACCTCACATTATGAAAATTTTCAACAACGTCATTCAGCAGGGATTCCCTACAGATTGAACAATGAGCCTAGCAATACTGCTTTTCAAGAGTGGTGATGTCAACAATCCCTCCAACTATAGGACCATAATGATAAACCCCTTGTTTGCAAAGTTATTCGGAAGTATGCTAGAAAATAGAATCGGCAAGTGGGCGGAAGGAGATAAGTGTGTTAAAGGGAAAGCAGGTTTCAGACCTAAACACTCAACGATTGATCACGGTATAACTCTAAGGCACATCATTGAAAAAGTGTGGGAGAAAAAAAAGGAAGCCTTTTGTTGCTTTGTCGATTTCAAAAAATCTTTTGACACGATCCCTAGAGATAAGTGTTGGCATAGAATGGAGGAAATTGGGGTTTCTATGCATCTTAGAGCAGTTGTCCATACGCTATATGAGGAGGTTAAAGTCAAAATCAAAATGTCAGCTGGTATCTCCGAAAGTTTTAGGAGTGATATTGGGGTCAAGCAAGGGTGCCCATTGTCCCCTACCCTTTTTGGTTTATATATAGACAAACTTTTAGAGTGGTTAAACTTACAGGATGGTGATGGTGCTCTTTTGGGTGAGTTTGTGATAAGGCTTCTTGTGTATGCAAATGACCTTATTTTGATTGCTAAATTTGCTCTTGGGTTGCAAGAACACTTAATTTCCCTTGAGCACTTTTGTAAAACAGTGGGGATGCAAGTCAATACTAGCAAGACGAAAGTGGTAGTTTTCTCTAGCAAAAGAAAACATAATCAACATAAGTTCTACTTTGAAGGCAGCACTCTTAAAGAAGTGGCAGATTACATATACCTCGGAATTGACTTCAACAAAAATCTAAGTTGGGAAGGTTGCAGAAAGAAAAGAACTTTGGGAGGTTGGAAAGCGTTCTATGCTTTCCAAAATAAGTGCAAAGAGGCAGAGCTATGGGATTGGAAGACTACGCAAACTCTCTTTGGGCTTTTAGTGATCCCGGTGGTTCTTTATGGTTGTGAAGTGTGGGCCAGCAATACATCTCACTTACAATGGAAGCAAATTGAGAAGATTCAAAAACGCTTGATTATAAACAAGTTTAAAATTAATAGCTCAGTCCCTTATGATATCATGCTGAGTGAAATGGGGGATGCTCCTATTGAAGCAATTGTTATGGTGCGTCTCATAAGATATCTAAAAAAATTGAGCTAATGGAAGACGGTCGTTGGCCTAAAGTCGTCTTCAATGACATATTGTGCAAAAGAAAGAAGACGTGGATGCGGAAAAATATCAAATGGCTTAGTAAATGGGATATTCACTTGAATAGGTGCCCTACAAACAGTAAAGAGATAAAGGATTTTGTTATTGATAGGTTCCACAAGCGAACTTGGGATAAAGGGCTAGGGAGAAAGAAAGAGTATTATATTGAAAAGTTTAACCCCACTTACAATCATCATCAAAAAGCGTACATAGGGGCCAATATATCTTGGAGAGCCAAAATTCTTATTGCTCAATTAAGAACCAATTCCCATCAACTCCGTTGTGAAACCGGGTGTTGAAAAAGACCAAAGGAAGCTTGGGAAGAAAGGGTGTGTATGTTTTGCACCTCCGAAAAAGTGGAAACAGAAAGACAGTAGGGACAGCTATGTAAGTATCTTGACAGCTAGCTCCTGGGATAATTTATTCAGCAAGGGGACAGTGGAGAAATTGGGGGAGCTCATCATCAAGTTGAACAGGAAAAGGACTGAAATGCAGAAATCAGTGTGTGAGGCGGTCTGTCCCATAGGCTATTGTTAGCCTTGTGGATGTTAAAATAATTTCTTCTTTCTTTCTATATATGCATATATGTATAGATAGATAGATATTGCATGTAATGAAAGTTCTATTTGGCACACAAAATCCTATGCATACACCAAAAGCACCTTAAGAAACCAAACCAGCAATATAACATCAACAACCAGGGGTATTTTATATCGGATTTGGGCCTACAGCCAAAGTGTTTGACGAAAGTCATGAACCAGCAGTAAGCTACAAAAACATATCAGCAGCAAGTTGTTTGACAAAGGTCCGAATCTAACAGAAATACTAAGACATTCCAGCAGCCTAACTGTTTGACAAAAGTCATATACCAAACAGCAGCCAAAAAGGGGGGTTTTATAGTGGGTTTTGGGTATATTAGCAAATTGTTTGACAAATGTTCCCAACCAAAATAGGAAGTAAAACATAACAGCAATGAACAAATATTCATATCAGCACTGAAGGGATATTACAGTGGTATCAGAGCTGGTGTTACTGCCAGCCTGTGTATTGCATGTTACTTTGATGATTCTGGGGGACGGAATACACATCACATACAGGAGAAGAAGGTATAGAGGAGTGGAAAATATTTTTCAGTCAGAGTTAGAAGAAGAGGAAGAAATGGGGACAGAAATGAACAGCCATAGGACAGCGCTATGCATATTTTAAATGACTTGGAAAGGGCACAAAATGGCATACTAAGGCTACAAAGTAACCTAGAAAGGGGGCAGCAGCAGATAGTTGAACTTCTCACCCAACTTGTGAACAATACTCAAGGGAACCTGAACAATGCAGGTAACAAAGGTTCAGGAGGGACTAATAACAGCCATGGTCCTAGAGTTCATATGCCTCAATTTTTTGAGGGAATGTTTGGAGGGACGGCAAGCTGTAAGTCGGGCAGCAAGGACAAGGGGAATATTTTACGGACTATTTGAGAGAGTATCAGACTCTAGGGGAGGAGTTTCACGCAACCATGTCATTATAGGACTTTCACACCATCAAATATGAAGTGATTGGTGACGTGGATGTCTCATCTCATGAAGAAAGTTTGATAGAACCCCGAGATGACTTCTTGGAAGTCCATGCATCTATTCAGGTTGAAGATGTGTGCAATGAGGTTGACAAAACATCAGCCTTCAATACACCACTAGAGCTATCCGAGGAGGTTGATAACATCAGTGCTTATGATGGGCAGGTTAATTGCACATATGATGATTATGAGGATTATGACGATTATGATGGGCTTTGTGTGGAGTTGAGTTTGGCACATTCTTCATCATCCATAGCAGAGACCCAGTTATCTATGGTAGCCATAACACATGAGGATGATAGTGGTACTCAGGATTTGAGGGAAGAGGCTCTTGGGATGGTCAAGCACAAGGGGCATTCAGATTTGTTGGGGCTTGAAGAGAGGTATGATTCAGAAATTTCTGATTATACACATAGTTTGCATCGTGGGGATCATGACTCACTTCTTTTGGAGAGCCCAATGAAGGCTCAAGTCATAGCTATCGATGAGATAATTGAGCATATACCTTGTGGACCAGCCAACAGTGAAGTGTAAGCATCCACTGATTTGAGAAATGGGTATATTACAGATGTGGACACATCAATCTGGAATCCAAGTTCAGATGACACTAGTGGAGTGAATGCATAGGATAAAATTAAAGGGGAGCAGAATGATACAGTGGTATACAGTGGTGAAACAGAGATTGTTATTGATAATCTGTGTGAGGAGGAGACGTATTCTTGTGAGGACAGTTTGTTGGGTCATAACATTGTCCCATCCTTTTCTCTTGAGGATTGTATGGTGAGGTATGCTCATCAATTTTCTTTTAGCTCACATACGCATAACCAAAGGTTGGGAGAGATTCCTCCAGGGAGACCCCTTGACATAGACTTTGCGCATACCATTGAGTTTGCTTTACCCGGGATCTATGAGTAGATAGATGAGCTTCATGGTACAGTATACCTTTCTGAGATTGACTTGCGTTCGCGGTACCATCAGATCAGGATGAAAGAGAAGGGCATGTGGGTACATCAGAAGAAGATCCAGGTCATATGGGATTGGCTCACAGAGATTTCAGTTGATTGGAAGTCCCACCTTTTCGTGGAATATTCCAAGAATAGGTTTGCTTGTGAGATAATGGATGGCCACATTTAGGATGACAAGTACAGAGTGGTGGATGACATTATCTACTACATTGATAGCATATATTTAGTCCCTAAATCCACACTTAGGGAGAAGATCATGTGACCTATGCATGATACATATTTGGCAGGACATCTGGGATATTTCATAACTTACAGACAGATGAGAGAGAGGTTCTCTTGGAAGGGCCTCAAGGACAATGTATTGAGACGTGTGAGGGAGTGTACGACTTCTTAGCAGAGCAAGTTAGAGCATACACATCCTACAAGATTATTGCAGCCTTTACTCATTCTAGAACAGAAGTGAGAGAGTGTGTCAATGGATTTCATCACAGGTTTATCATAGGTGCATGGCAGGGATTCCATTTATGTAGTTGTTGATCGGGTGACCAAGTTTGCACATTTCCTCGCGATTTCATCTAAGTATGAGGCACAACAGGTGGCAAAGTTGTTTCTCAAGGAGGTGTTTAGACTCCATGGGTTTCCTACGTACATTGTCAGTGATAGGGACAACAGATTTCTTGGTGCATTTTGGCAGGAGTCAGGCAAATTAGCAGGCACAAAGTTGACTCCTAGTACCTTGTTTCCACTAGATGGTTCCATACAAAAACAGGAATCAAAAACTTGGTTTATTTGGATTCCCATGGTTATCAGTGTGGCACAGCGGAACTCAGTACATATTGGGAATGGTGAAATTCTAATTTGGTTGTGGGATCCGGGATTTCATCTGATTGGTAGATTGCTTCAGAGTTTGATAACGGTTGGTAGAGTTGTGACAGTGATTGGTCTGTTTCATTTTTGGACCGTCATGAGAGGAGATGTTGAGACCTATTCTATATGGCGAGACATAAAGGAGAATTAGGAGCTCATTCTCTCATTATGCATGATTATTATTTTAAGCTTGGATTTTGGATAGCTCTTGTGGCATCCACCTAATCTAGGGGGCATATTTCCAAATATTCAAGCATGTGATAATTAATTAATGATAGGAGAAGGGGTCGCATGAGTTTAGTTGTATAGTCTCCCTCATGCTTGAGTTAAACTGAGCTTCACTCATGTGGCAGCTAAATATATCCTTCACCTACCCTCTCACTCCAGTTGACTCGAGCGTTTTTCTCACTCTCACTTCCACTCATCCTCTTTTCCTCAATGCGCCTTCTCCTCTCTCATATATGTGGACGCATGCCTAGTTAACTGGCAACATGTCTTAGTTACCTGGACATGCAGTTATGTTTAGTCTATCTCATGCATCCATGCGCCTCACCTACCTTCTCTCTCTCACTTAACTCGCCACTCACTCCATTCACGCATCCTTAAACTAGTATGGTGCACTCATTATCCTCTCTCCATGCGCATTTACTCCTCTCCATGCATTCAAACTCACACTCACTTCTCTCACTACTCCTCTTCCACATCCTCTCATACTTTGTTTTTTTCGTTTTCACATGCTTCCATCATGTGCCTAGTCCCTATTATTATCCTCCTCATGCGTCCTCTTTTCTTCCCTTGGATGTGCGCCCTCACTAGCTATATATTGGAAGCTTGCCATTGGTTATTTGGTCGGTTCTTGCAGCAATAACATAGTGTCTCTCTCATTTTTCTCTCTCTCTTTCTCTAGTCTAGTGGCTCCTCTTTGAGCAAAGTAGTTATTGTACCGGTTGTAGGCTTGTCAAGTGTGGTGCAATCAACGCTCTTGTAAGCTTCATCAATAAAGAAGTGTGTGTTTATCATTCAAACCTATTTTCTTGGAGGTATTATGGTAATTTTGTAATCTGATATGTCATTTTCTGAACTATTTATCATGGTTAATTTCGATCGTTTTGAATAGTTTTCATCTGCTTTCCAGTCTATTATCACTATGCTAACACTACAGGTTCCCTCCAAGCATATAAGATCGATTTTCCCACTGTTTTGGACCGCTTTTACACGTTGTCCAAGACAAAACAGCTTGTTGATTTTTAATTTTGAACGCAGAAATCAGACCTTAAATCAGCCAGCAAGGCGCTTCATTTGTGCCTAGGGACTCCCCCCACAGGCTAGCAAGCACTAGCCCAAACGGAGAGGGGTTTGGCCAGTGACAATTGGGGCCATTACTCCTTTAATTAACAAGGTTTTCATCGCTGTCCTAACAACATTATCAGCTCAATTGGAGGGTGGAAATTTGTGCTAACAAATTGGCGTCGTTGTCGGGGACACGCCAGCCTTGGTAAACGACATTCGGTGAGTTTTTATTTATTGTTTTACTTTATTTTGCTCACCTGGCGACTCCACATGATACAGGGACGAATCCACAAGGGACTTACACAAGAAAATCTTTCAATTTCGATTCTCGTACAAGGTCTAGTTCTGAGCTTGAAAGAACTCTAACATCTTTCCCGGAACAAGACCACTTTTTCACCAAGAACTCCTCTCAAAGTTGGTAAGCGTAAGAGTTCTTAGGTAAGTTCTTTTTCAACGAGCACTATGGTGAGTGTATCTTTGACATCTTCATCTTTATTTTTATTTTCATCTCGAGTAAGTAGTAGGGTAGTAGTTGTGTTTTTTTTTTATCTGAGACTAACAATATGGATGCAACTGTGAGGCCACTAGTAAGGTGGATATTTTCTGCTTTCGACTCACTAAGCTTTGTTGTATTCCAAGATTATCCTCATGACTTGCCTACACGTAAGTCGCTTAAACGCATACCTTTGTTTTCAGGGAGGTTGGGAGAATCAACGCATACCTTGAGTTAAATTGAGCTTCACTCATGTGGCTGTTCAATATATCCTTCACCTACCCTCTCACTCTAGTTGACTTGGGCGCTTTTCTCACTCTCACTTCCAGTCATCCTCTTTTTCTCAATGCGCCTTCTCTCTCATATATGTGGACGCATGGCTAGTTAACTGGTAGCATATCTCAGTTACTTGGACATGCAATTATGTTTAACCTATCTCATGCATCCATGCGCCTCACCTACCTTCTCTCTCTCACTTAACTCGCCACTCACTCCATTCATGTGTCCTTAAACCAGTATGGTGCACTCATTATCCTCTCTCCATGCGCATTTACTCTTCTCCATGCATTCAAACTCACACTCACACTCACTTATCTCACTACTCTTGCACATCCTCTCATACTTTGTTTTTTGCCTTTTCACATGCTTCCATCATGCGCCTAGTCCCTATTATTATTCTCCTCATGCATCCTCTCTTGTTCCCTTGGATGTCCACCCTCACTAGCTATATATTGGAGGCTTGCCATTGGTTATTTGGTCGGTTCTTGCAGCAGCAACATAGTGTCTCTCTCATTCTTCTCTCTCTCTTTTTCTAGTCTAGTGGCTTTTCTTTTGAGCAAAGTAGTCATTATACCGGTTGTAGGCTTATCAAGTGTGTTGCAATCAGCTCTCTTGTAAGCTTCATCAATAAAGAAGTGTGTGTTTGTCATTCAAACCTATTTTCTTGGCAGTATTATGGTAATTTTGTAATCTGATATGTCATTTTCTGAACTATTTATCGTGGTTAATTTCGATCATTTTGAATAGTTTTCATCTGCTTTCCAGTCTATTATCACCGTGCTAACACTGCAGATTCCCTCCAAGCGTATAAGATCGATTTTCTCACTCTTTTGGACCTCTTTTACACGCTGTCCAAGACAGAACAGCTTGCTGATTGTTAATTTTGAATGCAGAAATCAGACCTTAGATCAGCCAGCAAGGCGCTTCATTTGTGCCTAGGGACTCCCCCCCAGAGGCTAGCAAGCACTGGCCCAAACGGAGAGGGGTTTGGCCAGTGACAATTGGGGCCATTACTCCTTTAATTAGCCAGGTTTTCATCGTTGTCCTAACACCATTATCAGCTCAATTGGAGGGTGGAAATTTGTGCTAACAAGTGTGAATTAAATGGTACAGACTTTTATAGAGAGAAGACATCGGTGTACAGAACCTTGCAAAGATAAGACATCAACGTACAAAAATTCAATAGTTGATTGTACTATATTTTGGCAGCCATAAGCGTACGGGAAATTGCTAGCGGCTTGTACGAAGTCGTTTGATTTGATGTTGTAAGGAAACATATGAGCTAGTGGTGGAGATTCATACGGCGTACGGAAATGATAGCCGCTAGTACGGAATTTACAGGAAATGGCGGATGAATCAATTTGCACTATAGTATGGAGGGTTTAATGGTTGTACGATAATTTTGATGGATGTACAGAACTCAACTGACAGTTGTAGCAACGTACGGTGCAACATGTACGGAATTGTTGGTTTTGGGATTGGCAGATTTGAATAATGATTTGATTGAAAAAGAATTGATAAGAGTGATGATTACAATGAGCCTTATGATGGTATACTTATATGCATTGACTAGTCACGAAGTGCAGGGGTATGTGTCTTTTGACCTTTCATTAACCTAACGATAGTATTATTATTATGTTTATAACAATGAATGGCAGCAATAATGGACAATGTACAAACCATGATTGAGGTTGCATACGGATGGGTTGCTATAGTTTTTTAACCCATGGATTGGCTCAGATACTAGATGGGATTCTTGGAAGTATATAAAGATATATTGAGTAATAAACGATCGATATATGAATGATGTTACAATGAGCCTCGTGACGGTATACTTATATGCATTGACTAGTCACAAGGTGAAGGGTTGTGTGACCCTTGACTTTCCATTAACCTAATTATTGTATTTTTTATTATGATAATGATGATGATGATTATATTTAGTATTATTATGTTTATTATAGTGCCATCCATCCTAGTATCAACCCCTATTCCTCCATGATTGTCATGGTTCTTAAGAAAGAAGCCACTTGGTGCATGTATCTCAACTTTCACACTCTTAACAATTGGATTGTCAAAGACAAATTTCCTATTCCAGTCATTAATGATCTCTTAGATGAGCTCCAAGGTGCTCAATTCTTCACCAAACTTGATCTCCGCTCTGGTTATCACCAAATTCGCATGAAAGAAGCAAATATTCCTAAAACTGTTTTTTGCACTCACGAAGGTCATTGCAAGTTTTTGGGGTTTCCTTTTGGTCTTTGCAAGGCACCTTCCACTTTTTAAAGACACGTGAACAAAATCTTTCAAACCCTTCTACATCATTTTGTCTTGGTCTTCTTTGATGACATCTTGGTCTACAGCAAAACTTGGGTAACACATGGCACATGTGGGTCACATCTTACAACTCCTTCATAATCACCAATTGTTCCTTAAACGTTTTAAATGTGCTTTTGATGTCTTAGAAGTGGAATACTTGGGACACATTATGAGGAACAAAAGTGGGTCACTCAAATGTTGGGCTACAATTATGAGATTATCTACACGAACAGCAAGGAGAACGTGGTGGTTGATGCCCTATCTAGGGAGTATGAAGAGGACCATTCCCTATTTGCCTTATCTTTTCCAATGCCTGATTGGCTAAAGAAAGTATGTTAAGAATGGTCTAAGAATGCCAAGATAGTGCACATGATCCACCAACTACAGGCCAACCCACATGCCCATTAGGGCTACACTTGGCGAAATGATGAGTTCTGCTATAAAGGGCGTATTTTTCTATTCTAGGACTTAGCATTTAAATCTAGCATGTTACATGAATTACACTCCTCTCCCAAAGGGAGTCACTCTGAATTTCAAAAACATATGAAAGGATTAAGTGCTCGTTCTTTTGGGAAGGCATGAAGAAGGACATCTACACCTTTGTGGTTGACTATGACATTTACCAATGGCACAAGGAGGAAAACAATAAATTCACTCAGAACATTAAACCCTTTACCCATTCCAACCATTGTGTAGACTAACATTTCGATGGATTTCATTATGGGGGTTACCAAAATCCGACAATAAATCAATGATCATGGTAGTTGTTGATAATGTTTTCAAATATGCTCACTTTTGTGCCTTACAACACCCATTCAAGGCCTCCGCAATAGCAATAGCACAAGTATTCATAGACAATATTTTTAAACTCCATGGCATGCCTAAATCAATTTGTGATTGATTGTGACCCCACCTTCATTAGTAATTTCTTGCAAGAGTTGTTTCGACTTTAAGGTACCCAATTGAATCTTAGCACAACGTATCATCCCCAAACAAATGGCCAAATGGACACAGTGTTAACCCCTTGATTTTCACCCTTGAAAATATTGAGGGTTAAGAACCAGCATGCACTATTTTGGCTGGCAATCTGAGATTCTCCCAAAGTTTAGCACTTGTGTTGAGTCAAATGTTGGTTCCCATCAACGACATGTACATGATTGGTACGTGGTTGTTTTTGCTTTAGAGTTTGAGCAAGCTTGTTTTCCTTTGCATTTGAGAGAGATGTCTACATATAGCAAGTGTCCCTATATTTTAGGAGACAGTGTTTGAGAGGTTCACTTGACAATTTGGAGTAGTTTTGAGCATACAAGGTTAGCCCTTGAATGATTCTGAGCCCGATGGACCTTGTTCGGGTGACATGCAAGAACTTTCTATTTTTAGCAGGTTGAGCTTCAAGCCTCAGATTGTGATTTTGAGTGTGCAGTAGTGATCCTTGAGACATTCTGAGTTGTTTGGACCTTTTCCAAGTGACGCATGATATTTCTATTTTTAGCAGGTAGAGCATCAAGGCTCGCATGTCGATTTTAATTGCGGATTTGGAATCCTCTCGAAAAAACAAATCTGATGAATACGATATCATTGACATGTAAGCACATTCTGTTTTTAGCAGTGTCTATTTTTAAACAGTTGACACATGACGGTGTTCCCCTAGTCATCCTGGACATTTTTTACAATTTCCTAAAATTTAGGAGTTGAACCCTATTTTTAATAGTTTCTATAAATAGCATGGGTTGTAGGCTCCAGACGTGACAAGTGGCAAGGTCAAAATCTAACATGTGGCGGTGATTTAGTGTGATGTGGCATCTACTTGGCGTCATTTGAGAAAGGGCGCACTTTCCATGGAAAAATCAATAAAGTCAACAGAGAATTAGATAAAGTGAAGGTGAGGCGCATAGGATGAGGTGGCACTCCTAGGAGGTGATTTAGCCAATCAAGGCTTCATTTTCTCACTGACTTTCTCTCACTTTCCATAACTTCACTTTCCGTGCATTAATTTCTCTGAATTCCCCTTAGTTTGCTCTTAAACGCTTATTTCCTTAAAAATTGGGCGAATTTCCTCTTTGGCTAACTCATGTTTTACGTGGCCAAATTTAGTGTTTGAGTGTGCGTTGGATTCCTAATTTAATTCCCCATGCATCTCCCTCACTCTTTAAAGCTAATGTACATTGATCCTTTGCATTAGCTCTCCCTCTTCTTCCTCCAATGCACCCTCTCACTCCTCTCTCTCCCTCACATGTGCGGCACTTTAACCTTGTAAACCCCCTCTTCCTTTTGTGCATGCACCATCTATCTCCTCTAAACTCCCTATCCTAGCAATTGTTTCCACTCATGCGCCTATTTTGAGCCTAGATCTCACACGTGGGTTTTAGTTCCTCACACCCTCATCCTTGAATGTGCCTTCCTCCTATCTTTTAGGGTGCATTCTCCTCTTTTATGCGCATGGAACCTTCGCATTCACTCTCTCAACCCCTTCATCCATTCTTCCATGCACTAGCTTACTCCCCACTTCCTATTTCCCTTCTCCTATTTTACCTTACTCCTTCACTTGACTCCCTATCCTCTATTTTCTCACACTACTTTTTTCCTACACTCCCATGCACGTGCTTCAAGGTTTCTAGTGCGCATTACTCCCTCTTTACTTTATTATCACACCTTGTCACTCCCCCTTTACCCTCACATGTGGAGTTTGTTAGATTTTTTAATCCTACCTCAAGCACATGTAGTTTCTTTTCAATTTGGCATGAACTTGAACCATAAACAATGCAGCAATACAATAGCTACATTAAACCAAGATCACAAGAAGAATAACCATGCACAAGTCACAAGAAGTTATCCTGGGAAAACCCTTCTCAAACAAGTGAAAAATCCAGCAACCCTTTAATATATTGCCAAGAGAAGAACCCTCTCCACAGAAAAACCTAGCGCGCACAAAAGGGTGCTCTATGACCAAGAAGGATAGCGCATAGAAAAGAGTGCGCACCAAAATCCAAGTGAATGCGTTGAGTGAATGAGATATGATCCTCAATGGGGATGTATCTCTCTCATATATACATGACCTAACTCAATGAATAGACATGTCTATTGGCACAATAGGGCCGACTTGTACAACTCAATAATACAATTAATCGTTTGCATAATATTAATTGTCTTTACACAGTAGGGCCGACCTGTACCCTTCACAATACAAATTAGGGTTTTAGAATAGTCTTACTCTTTCACAATATAGCAAGGGGTGTCACACACATCCTCTAGAGCTCTATCACTAGAGACAAGTCCACATGTGCTCAACCACAAGGGACATCACTCTCAACATATCAACTCAACTAAATCCATAGGAGTACGAACTAGAGAGACATCTCAAGTCAACTCAACTAAGTCCATAGGAGTACGACAAGAGACCATCTCAAGTCATCTCAACTCAATCCAGAGGAGCACGACAAGAGACCAACACAAGTCATCTCAACTCACTCCAGAGGAGTACGACTCACCTATCACATAGGCGTTCTCACAAATCATCTCAACTAAATCCAAAGGAGTATGATCTGGAGAATGTCTCATGAAGTTGCAATCATCAACAGAGTTGACTCAACTTCTCGCTCCTTTTCTCCTTGTGTGCATGCATTCACACTCTACTCATCCTGATGTGCCATACTTCCCTTCTCCTACTCCTTCTCCTATGCGCCCTCCTTAGTCTCTAATGGTAAAGTGCACCCTCACTCACTATATATTGAGGTTGTCTCTTCATTGATTGTGGTCATATTTTGGTGGTAGCAGAACATACTACTCTTCCTCTCTCTCTCTCTCTCTCGTTCCTTAGTCTAGTTATTTTCTCCTGAGCAAGAATATTCATTGTACCGGTTGTGGACTTGTTGATTGTGGCGCAATCAACCCCTGTACAAGCCTATAATAAAGAAGTTTTGAGTTTGTTTTCCAAACCATCCTTCTTGTTGGTATTTTGATTAATTCTTGCAAATTGATTAAGTGATTCTTTACTATTCATCGTGATTTAGTTATCCCTAAAGGATCCCTCCAAACTAAAAACTATCTTTTTTCCCCATGTCTTGGGTTGAATTAACACATTGTCCAAGACATTACAGTCGTTGTTTTTTGTCTTATTTTGCAGAAAATCATACCTTAAGACAACAGCAAATCACCCTAGGGACTCCCCCCTGAAGCTGGCAAGCACCATCCCAAACGGAGAGGAGTCTAGCCCATGACAATTTGGCGCTTTACTCCTTTAATCAGCCATTTGTCATCACTGAAATATCAGATTTATCAGCTCAATTGGAGGGTGGAAATGTGTGCTAACACATAGTAAACAAGTGTCTGGAAGCTTATTTACATTGCTTTGCCTCAAACCGATGGGCCCGATGGGTCTAGTGCTTACACCTGGCCAAATGTTGGTACAACACCACCTATCATGGTGTTACTAAAGTGACCCCTTTTGAGGCAATCTATAGACAACAGTCACCATTAGTGATTTCCTACTTACGAAGCTTCTCTAAGGTTTAAGAGGTGGACAAAACCTTGGCAAACTGTGCTGACATTCTTCATGACAAGAATCACATGAAGCAATAAGTCAATCAACATTGCTCTGAACACCACTTTCAAGAGAGGATCAGGTGTTCCTATTGTTGATGTTTTGGTAGCTGCAGGAGGATCTTTCCCTTCTAGATGACCTTTCTTAGATGCGGAGAAGATTTTGGAAGCAAGAGATCCATTGGACAGATGTTGAAGAGAAGTCGGCCCAAAAGAATAAAGTATAATGAAAAGACACCTTCCCAGAAGAGAAGTCGACCCAACTAGAAGGACAAGAAGACTATAAATAGAGGACGTCTTTGCTCATTTGTTCACTCACTGACACTCTCTCATCCACCCATAAGCAAGGTGCAAGTTTGGAGAAGGTGACGCAGTTCCTGCTTGTTCAGTCTTTTGGTATCTCTCTCTTGTGTGCTACTCCTTGAGGAGGTGCGCTTCCTTGGTATGGTGCTATTGTTGCAGCTATGGTGATATTTCTGGTTGAACTAGCCTTTGAGCTAGGGTTTATCTGATTGGACTTGCTTTGTGAACAGAATCTATCTAAGAAAGGTTGTTGGGATTTTCCCTCATTTGGGATTTTCCCAAGATAAATCTCTTGTGTTCTTTTTGTCTCTTGTTTATGTTGCTATTTCTCAGTACATGATATATATGTGTGTGTGTGTGTGTGTGTGTGTGTTAATGGTAATGAAGTAAAAGAACACAAGTAACACTAATGCTATGTAAATAAGGAAAATCTAACACCTACGTCTCCATCCCTATAAGAACACATCACTCAAGGAGAAGTCACCAAAAGTTAGCACCTAAGTTTTACAGACCCTACTATACTCAAATGTATAGGCTTAGTGGCTTACAATCGGCTCTTCCCAACCATTCTAAACCCCACCCAGTCTTTCATGTGGCCTACTTGAAAAATGTGGTCAGGTCCAAATGTTGAATTCAAACCAACCCACTCAAATTGGACAAGGAGGGTTCCATGTGGTTACAGCCTGAGGTTGTTTTGGACAAATATGAGCATCGTTTTCACCCAAGCATTATTTAGAAAGTCTTGATCCAATAGAAGGATACACAACTCGAACATGCTACATGGGAACCAGCAAAGATTCCCCACAAATTTCCTCATCTTTGGGACAATGCTACTTTGTAAAGGAGAGGGCATGCTAGGGTCCCATCCTAACTCCCCTAGTTAGGAGAATAGCTTGCTACTTATTGTATTGGGGCCATCTCCATTAAATAAGGCCCGCAAGGCAGTAAATTTTGAAATCAATAAATGTATGTGAGCCTCATTAAAGAAGGTCCACTAGTTAGTGGTTGTGGCCTCATTAATAGAGGTCCACTAGGGGGTTAAGGTTTTAGTCAATTAGAAACTATATATCATAGTAGAAGCTATGTAATCAAGTGCTAAGTGAAATATTATTGTATTTGGAGCTATGCTCCATTGGAAGTTGCCCCTCCAAGAGGCAAGTGAATATTGTTCTTAGCTCTGAATATCAATAAAGGTTTGCTTATTGTTGTTATTCCATATTATGGTTCCATTTATTTACTTTCCGTAGTTATAATTTTGTGTATCTTGCTCTGAATATTATGCTTCAAATATCAAGGAACGCCACAGGCACAACCAATTGCTAAAAAAAACACCTAATACAGATTCAATTTCTTGGAGCATATTGATCCCTCCTTTGAATGGATCATGAACAATCATCCAACAACATTCACAGATAATGACTTGGGATGGATGGACTTAGAGCCCGTTGCAACACCAAAGGTTCCAAAGTTCAAACACTAGTGATGCACCTAGAGGATCAAGGCAAGCGAATGAGATAGAGAATGCTAATTATTAAAATATTGTGTAACTGCAAAGAATATTCTTATCCCCTTTTGTGGATAAAGATAAAATATATTTATTATTGATTAGATCAATCCTCTTTTGTGGATTGATCATGTCGAGCATTGTAATTGACCAAATCCCCTTTTGTGGATTGGTCAAACCCTAATTGTAATAGGCTAAATAAGAAGTCGGCCCCAGAATATATTAAAGGTGGTTATAACCACCCAGAAGAAGAAGTCGGCCCTGCCAAAGAAGAGACACTTCCGCACGTTCCAGAATTGTATAAATAAGAGAGGCCAACACCTCCTTTAGACACACACTCAACTCACTCATCTAGTGCGCAAGTATTGAAGGAAGTTGCAGTTACCAGTTGCCGGAAGAAGGAAGAGAAAGAGAGGCGCATCCTTGGGAGAGGAATTTCTGTGTTGTTTCATTCTTAATCTTGGCATTGGATTGGCTATCTATATTAAGGAAGTTTTGTTGGGTTTTCTTCCCCTTGAGGGTTTCCCAGGATAAATGCTTGTGTACTCTTGTGATTGTGTTTCTCTCAGTGATCCTATCTATGCTATTGTTATCTAGTAAATTGAAAGTAACCTAATAATAGCTTAAACATTAACATGGTATCAAAGCTAAGCTGAAGAGAGCATCTTTTACAGGAAAAAGAGAAACGTCAATGTTGTTGTACATAAAAATTAGGGCTTTTTATTAAAGAAGGTTTTCAACCGCAAAACCATCTAGAAAGGTGCGCCCTACCTCAAGGAACACGTTGGCATCTTCAACGCACCTTTTCAGTGGCTAGATCTCCCAGAAAGTGAAACCCTAGTTTTCACAAAGTACCAGAAGTACCAAAAAACCAGAAATACCAGAGTACCAGAAGTACCAAAAAACCAGAAGTACCAGAAAACTAGAAGCACCAGTCCAGAAATCCGCAGATCAAGTTTGGAGGGGTAAAAGTTGGATTTTCTGAAATCTAAACACACCAGCCTACTCGCCTCAGTCCAACGCATCTTTTGGTGAGTTCAATTTTCATATCCAAGTAATTTGATTTTTTTATTATTTCT
>SNQJ01S0075509.1:0-19335 GCA_010110895.2 Picea sitchensis
AAAAATCTACTTTTAAATTGAATAATAAAATATTTCATAATATTGCAAAATATGTTGCAACAAGTTGTTTTGGTGGAATATCCATGCCAATTTATAGATATTATTATGTTTTTCCATTTAAAATGTTTGTTTTATTTTTATTTATTTTTTCAAAAAAAAACTTGTTTTTTCTCTCTCTTTGTTTGGGGGCTTTCTCTCTACATTTGTTTTTTAATTTTATTATTTTCTTCCTTTTTTATAATTTTGTTTGCAATTGTCTCAATTTTTAAGACCATGGTCTCTAAAAAAATGTGCAACTTGTAACACCACGTTTCGATTCAAATGTTGATTTTGTGTTTTTTATTCACAACGATACCAATTGTCAAGGCCATGGTTTCAAACAAGTTGTAATGCTAACCCCGAAGAAAAGGGGGTGCTACTGCTACTACCACTTTTCATTCAAGGGATCTAATTTAAGGCTTTTGTTCGGAACAATATCAATTGTGGAGGCCATGATTTCAACCAAGTTGTAATTCTAACCCCGAAAAAAAAATGGGTGATGTTGGGAGCACCACTTTTTGTTTTCGGGTATTGATTTTAAGGTTTTTGTTTGTAATTTTACGGCAATTTAAGGCCATAGTAGAAAAATATTGTAATTTTAACGTGAAACAATAAAAAAAAATAAAAATAAAAAAACATTGATTCTGAGAGCACCACTCTTTTATTTAGGGGTTGATTTTGGTGTTTTTTACCCAAAAATATGGATTTTTAGCACTAATGTAACATCCCCACTATAATCCCCAGTTTAATTAAAGCTTATGTGGATAAAGTATGTGACTATGGGCAAGCGATGTAATATGTGAATTGTATCTCTATGTTTTAATAATAAAATGTGATGTTAGTTGCTAAGGGGACATGGACAAGAGATGGGGCTTGAATTAATCCATGAGAGAGGGAAGTGTCTAGCATTATGGCCAAGCGGGGTCCAAGGGGAAAATACCCATGTATATTAGTTCAACCCATTTTCCTAAAATTGTCATTTGTATATGAACCTTCCATTTTCTGATTGAGTGTTCCCAAAGCCAATCATTGAATACATGTAAGAGGGTGGGTGTGAGTGGCCACATCCCAGAGTTATTGAGAACATGGGGGTTGAGTATGATCATCTTGCGGAAGAGTGTGAGTCAAGAAAGGAAAGCCAAAGGGAGGAAATTTGTATGGGTTGGGACGACAATTCTTGGACGAGGGAAGTTTTTGTGCATGAAAAAAAGTAGAGAGCAAGAGTAGAGCTTGAATTTGGTGCAACCATGGAGGGTGAATTCTAGAGAAAGATTGAATGTATTTGGAGCATTTTGGAGCTGAATATTGAAGAATCAGGTTGCCAGGACTAAAGAGTGAACTCCAGAGTGAGATGAACTGTAACAACAAGTGTTGTTGTTGGTTTGCTGGTAGTTTTCCTAGCAACAAGTTCCTTTGAGTTCCCAGCCGAGAGATTCCTAGCTACTTGTGCCAGAGAGACCCTAATAAACGAATGGCACATTCCTTGGGTTAATCATGATAAATGGATGGCACATCCCTTGGGTTATACCTAATAAATAAATGGTGCATTCCTTGGATTGGGCAGGTTAGGAGGATGAGAGCTGGTAGAAAAATTGGGATAGATGTAGGAGAATATCAGTTGGGTTATGAGTTTTATAATTTGCGAGTGGACTGTAAGAGACTACCTGCTTTTGTGGATTACTAGCCTCAGCTCGGGGGTGACTGGCTATTGATATTTGGAACAATAAGTCTATGGTTCGGTGGAACTTCCATCCCAAGCAGCTAGTTGCACAATTCTTGTTTAAAGATAAGTGTTACATCTTGTTGTCATGTTATTTACATGTGTTATTATTGTGCATGAATTCTATGTATTTGAGAATGATTCATGTGTTGTTGTAATGAGTGGTTTAGTTTCATTTCATGTTGATTATTAGCATGCTTTAGATGCATATGTTTTATGTTTATAGACAGTAGCTAAATCTATTTTAAATTTGTAGTTGTAAGCTACAGGAAATTGGCTAACAGTAAAAGAATTACTTTAGTTAGAAGAAATTTTGTTTTTAAGTGTATTATGCACCATAATTTCCCTCGGTTGGGTTGGGGAACGTTACATTATAGTATCAGAGTTGTAAAAAGGGATTTTTTTTGTGGCGTGGCCCAGCCTAGGTGGTTGGGAACGTTACAAAGTGGTGGCAGAGCCCATTTTTCAACATTGAGCCTGGATGGGTCGAGTTAGCAGAATGTTGAAGCGGAAATTCACAAAGAATTAATTTCTAGAGTATGTCTGCAACTTGTTTTTATTATATTATTGTAGTAAAAATGAGAGAAATTTCATGGGTAAGGTGAAGAATTGAACCTCTTTGAAAAATATTGAACATAAGCAAAATCGATAAAATTTGGGTATTTTTCCAAACGATGGCATTGGCATGATGTGGATGCCATGTGTCAGCTGATGTGGTAGAAGAAATATGTGTACTATCATAGTGGAAGGTACATGTTGGACGAAATGAATGTTGATAGGTGGTGTGGAGCCATGTGGCAAGCCAACTGTCAAACTCACGAAACCGCATTAATAAGTGGAAAATCAGCTAAGTCCCAAGATGTCGTGGAGGTGGTGAACATGATGGAGAATTGGGGCTATGTGAAGAAGTGAGGTATCCCTACAGACCCAGGGAACTGCAACGAAATATTGAAAATTGTCTATGTACCAAGAGTGGATCAGTCGAACGGGTTCATAGATATAAAATTCAGGAAACTGTTGTAGACCTGCTGCCCACGGTGAAATTTCAAATTTGACTGAGTACCAAGACTCTGGGTGACAAGAGCATGGTGAGTGCACGTAGATGGAAAATGGTTAAGTGTTGAGACTTATCAGATGGAATTATGAAAGGAAGGTTACAATATTATGAGCCCACGAGTCCGCGTAGATGGAAAAATGGTTAAGTGTTGAGACTTCTCGAACGGACTTATGAAAGGAAGGTTACAAGATTATGAATCTGCGAGTTTGTGTAGATAGAAAAATGGTTAAGTGTTGAGACTTCTCAGATGGACTTATGAAAGGAAGGTTACAATATTATGAGTCTGTGAGTTTGCGAAAGAAAAAAAGAACCTAAGTGTTGGTGGTGGGTTCATGGAAGGTATGAATATAGGCTAAGAGTATGCGAGTTTGCCACCTGCGAGCTCATGAATAAATTAAAGTTTCTAAGAATGGGAGCAAGTTAAGTGTGACAGAACTAGAAGGTGCAAATTGGAGAACATGAAAGCCAGAAATGAAGAAGAGATATGACTTAGATCCATAGTGAATCCATTAAGACAGATCAACGGTGGATATCTAATCAAGAAATGATTGGATGGTTGTTGAGCATTGCTACTATATTGCATGTGCTAATGAATATTCCTTCACTTTGTTTCCACCATAACTTTCAACTCGGAGCTTGGATTGGAGAAAATAAATAGTTGTTGGAAAGTTCTTGAGGAGTAGAAGAGATGTATCAACCCAGAATTTTGATTTGGCATTATATTTTCTTCTAAAGTGATAAAAGTGAATTTTGTAGTAGCAAAAGAGTGGAAATTGCAACTTGTGATTTTTGCAACTTTTCTCTCAAAACTCAGATCGAGGCATGAGGACATTAATTGGAGAGTTCTTTCGGAAATAAATGAATTTAAGGAATCCTACTTGGGAGTAGTGCATTAATATTATTTATAATTTAAAATGAAGAATGACATGTAATCTAATTGATAAATATTTTGCAATATGATTAATTCTAATAGCAAATCATTACATGCACATTCTTGCATAATTAGAGATACATAAAAGAAAACCTTAGTTCATGCATGAGAACTAGAGACATGGAGGATACTCAAGGGTTTTACAGCCATGAAGAACAAATTGGAGGTTTGCATACTAGCCTGGGTAATGTTGAGACTAAGTCTAATGGGAGAAGAGATAGGCAGGAGCCTGTAACTATGAGAAACCTGCAAAAAGAAATGCAGACCTATAGGGTCGATAATGAGAGGATCATGAAGGCTCAAGAAGAGATACTTCAAAGCCTAAATATGCTACAGAAGCAAGTTAACAAGAAATCTGGCACCAAGCAAGCAGCTAGTGCTAGACAAGTATCAGCATCATTATCCTCATGGGAATGATAGGAAGTCAAGAAGCATGATTCGCCATCATTCTCAGAGGCATTCTACCAGAAGAACTCATGCAAGTTTGGGTCTAGGGAGAAGCCCAAGAGTGTCTCATGTTCGGAGGCAAAGGAGAAGGCCTGAGGCAAACATCTTGCAGGGTGAACTCGGGAATATTAAGACACCAACTTTCAATGGTGACCACAAGAAAGGAGAATATGTTGAGGCTTGGTTGTTGGAAAGGAAGAAATATTTCCAAAAACATGATTACCCATCCCAGGTAGAAGCTACAATTTCCACCTACCACTTGCAAGGGAAGGAAACCATGTGGTGGAATCAACTTAAGCAAGACAAGAACCTTGATGAGAAAATAATCTCATGGAGAAAGTTCAAGGGATATTTCCAAGAGAAATATTTGTCTGAACGTTACAATGAAATAAAGATGAAAGAGTTCTTTGAACTCAAGTTGGGAACCATGACAATGGAGGAATATGAGAAGTGGTTCTTTGAATTGTTAAAGTATGTTGACTTCATCAAGGATGAGAAGTTCAAAATACAAAGGTTTATGAGTGGGTCACCCTCTTTCTATAGTGATATGATTCAATATAATAACCCCAAAACCTTGGAAGAAACCATAAGGAAAGCAAGGCATCTGTATAAGAAAACCAAAGGAAGACCAACTTTCCAAAAAAATTGGAATGACATGATGAAGGGTAAAATGGATCAAAGGCAGAAGGGTTTTGAGCCACACCTTTTCAGGAATAATTCCCAAGCAAATAAGCAAGGTCAATTTGCCCAAAATGATCACAAGACTGCAAATTCATTTGGAAAAAGGCTAAAGAAGCAATCGGTGCAATGTTGGGGATGTGAGAGAAAACATCTATATAGGGATTTCCCTCGTAAAGGATAAAGAATGAGGATTGTCCACAACATTCAATAGGTTGAAACAGTGGAAGACATTGGTAGAAGCATGCAAAGGATTTATGCAGTCTTGGATAACAAGCAAGCTAAATATCAATATATGATGATTGAAGTGGAAGGTAAGATCAATAATGAGCCCATAGAAATTTTAATTAATTCTAGAGCTAGACATAATTACATAAATGATAACATTGTTGAAAGAATTCCACTTGCAAAGAAGTAAGCATAATAAATCTTGGTCAGTTCAGTTATCCACGAGGCCTAAGAGGAAAATCAATGAGTTGGTTAAATATTGTCTGGTAGACATGAATGGACTCAATACAAAGGTGGATGTAAACATCATACCATTGGGTTCATATGATTTTCTAATTGGAATGGATTGGTTGGAAAAACAACGTGTTGTCCTAGACTGTTACAAAAAGGCAATCACATGTCTTGATGAAGAAGGGAAGCAAGGAAAGATTCAAGGCATTCCAAGATTTTTAGCTATTAGAGAGATTCCAACTATGCAATTGAAGAAGAGCTTCAGGAAAGGATGTCAGATGTTTGTAGCCCATATGGAGGAGGCAGGCAAAGACAAAGTGGTGAGCATTGAAGACCATCTAGTTTTGAGGGATTTTGAAGATGGTTTTAGAGAATTTATGGGACTACCACCAAAAAGAGACATTGATTTATCTATTGATTTGGTGCTAGGAGATGCCTAGTGTCTAAGACACCTTACAGAATGGGCACACCAGAACTAAAATAGTTGCATATGCAGCTTGAAGAACTTTTGAAGAAGGGGTATATACGCCCAAGTGTGTCACCTTGTAGAACCTCAGTTCTTTTCATAAATAAGAAATATGGAACCTTAAGGTTATTTATTGATTACATGCAACTTAATAAGGTCACCATAAGAATAAATATCATTTGAAAAGAATTGATTATTTGTTTGATCAGCTGAAAGGTGCGAGAATCTTTTCAAATATTGACTTAAGATCAGGCTATCATCAAGTACGGATAAAGGAACAAGACATCAACAAGACAACATTCAGAACAAGATATGGACATTATGAATTCACGATAGTGCCATTTTGGCTATCAAATGCCCCAACAGTTTTTATGTGCCTAATGAATAGAGTGTTTAGGGAGTACCTGAATAAGTTTGTGCTTGTGTTCATAGATGATATACTCACTGTCTATTCTAAATCAGAAGAGGAACATTAGAATCATTTAAGAATGGTATTGCAACTTTTAAGAGAGCGTAGATTGTATGCTAAGCTAAGTAAGTGCATATTTTATCAAAAGAAGATTCACTACTTGGGGCATATAATATCAGTAGTAGGGATAGAAGTTGATTCTGAGAAGATAGAGGCCATTAGAGGATGGTCAGCGCCAAAGAATTTCACAAAGGCTAGATCATTCATGGGTCTTGTCATTTATTACCGAAGATTCATAAAAGAATTCTCAAATATTGGAAGTCCAATCACTTCCTTGCAAAACAAGGGGGTGAAATTTGAATGGACTTCCCAGTGTCAAGGGAGTTTTTTGTTGAAATATTGTAACTACAAAGAGTATTATATTTATTGAGTGATTATTAATTAGATCAATCCCCTTTTGTGGATTGATCATGTTGATCTTTGTAAATGACCAAATCCCCTTTTGTGGATTGGTCAAACCCTAATTATATCATGCAAATTAAGAAGTCGGCCCCAGGCCCAATTAAAGTGGTTTTAACCACTAAGTGAAGAAGTCGACCATGCCCAGTGAAGAGACACCTCCCTAGCGCATGCCAGGTAATATAAATAAGAGAGGCTAGTGCCTCATTCATACACTCACTCATTCCACTCAACAAGTGTGTAAGTTTGGAGATAGTTGTAGTTGGGAGAAGAAGGAAGAGAGGCGCATTGCTCAGTGTTGGATACTCTCTAGTGTTTTGGTTTATTGTCTTGGCATCGTATTGGCTATCTATATTAAGGAAGTTTTTGTTGGGTTTTCTCCCCCATGAGGGTTTCCCAAAATAAATAATGTGTACCTTGTGATTTTGTTTCTCTCAGTGATCCTACATATGCAATTGTTATCTAGTAAATTGAAAAGAAACTTAATAGTTTCTCTAAAATTAACATGGTTTCAGAGCTAAGATTAAGAGAGCACCTTTCACTGGATAAGAAAAAACGTCATTGTTGTGGTACAATAAAATTAGGGTTTTTTATTGAAGAGGAATTTCATCTTAAAACTCATCAAGTAAGTGCACCCTATCCTAGCGAGATCATTGGAAGCTTGAGCACACTTTTTCAGTGGACAGAACTCTCAGAAACTGAAACCCTAGTTTTCACTGGTACCAGAAAACTAAGAAACCAGAACCAGTACCAGAAGTACCAGCCTAGAATTGTGCAAGCTCAGTTTCAAGGGGTAAAATTTGTATTTTCAGAAAATTAATTGCATCAAGTTACTCGCCTCAGCCAAGTGCACCTCCTTCTAAGTTCAGATCTAAATTCTGAGCACTTTCATTTTTTGGTCATTTTCCCAAGTTCAGGTCAAGATGTCTGCAAGCACCAAGCTTGTTGACAATTTAGAAGGTGTGGATAACTTATGTTCCTGGAAGTATAGGATTTCACTCATTCTTGAAGAGAATTACCTAGCAAGATTCATCAAATAAAATGTACCAGAAGCAGCAAATGCTATAGCGAAAGCAAAGTACCAGAAGGACATGGTTAGGGCCAAAAGAATCATTGCAGACTCTATCAAAGATCACTTGATCCCTCAAGTGGCATATAAAGATACTCCAAAAGAGATGTTTTATTCCCTAACCATATTTTATGAAGGAAGAAATGTTAACCGGAAGATGAACTTGAGAACTCAGCTCAAGAATACAAATATGCAGAAAGGAGAAAACAATTCATGAATATTTCTCTAGAATCTCTCAATTCAATGAATAGCTAGAAGCAATTGGAGATACCCTAGATGAAGATGAAATCATCATGAAAACTTTTAATGGTCTCACAATACCTTGGGATGCATTCATCCAAACGATTTGTGCCAGAAAGGAAAAAATACAATTTGACAGTCTTTGGGAAGAATGTGTTCAAGAAGAAGAAAGAGTAGCTAACCGAGAAGCGATACTATTAAGGGATGACGATAAAGATATAGCTACTCATAATAAAGGAGGAAAGACAAGGCCTCACTTCAATAAATAGACCCACCTACATAAGGAGTCTCACTCCCCAAATAAATTCATCCATAAAGAATCTCACCCTCCAAGGAGAATCCAGGAAGTTTCAGAAAGGTCAAAGAAGAGAAAAGGATTTATCATCCTATCATTGTTACCATTGTGACAAGATGGGACATATTTCTAAGAATTTTCCAGCTAGAAGAGAAGAATACAATAAAAGAAACAAAATGCACCATGCCCACACAATTGAAGATGAAGAACCACCCACAAATACGATTAAAGAAAAGATTGAAGACTGTGTCTTAATCTCTGCCATCTCAGGATCAGTGTCACCTGGTGAGGATACTCGGCTCATAGATAGTGGTTCTTCCAAACACATGACAGGTCATAAATACATTCTCTCCGACCTTACAGAAAATAAATTTCCACGGAAAGTTACACTTGGATATTATTACCAGTACCCTATCAAAGGAGTGGGAGAATCCAATTACAAACTTGATTCAGGGACCCCAATAAAGATGAAGGATGTACTATATGTACTAGGTTTGACGAAGAACTTACTTTCTATCTCATATTTAGATAAGAAAGGCTTCATGGTTGCATTCATAGATGGAGAAGTCCTTATGTGGCCTAAAGGAAAAACCATAGAAGATGCAATTGTTATTGGAACAAAAGAAGGTGGCATGTACAAATTAAAAGGTCACTCAAATGCAGCCTTGATTCACTCCACTAAGAGTCTGTGTGAACTTTGGCATAGAAGACTATCTCACATAAACTACAAGGCCTTACCATATGTAAGCAAGGCATTTACAGGTCTACCAGATTTCAAGGTTGACCATAAAGGTGTGTGCAAGGGATGTGCACAAGGAAAGAACATCAAGAATCCTTTCCTGAAGAGCGATAGTAAATAAGAAGGATTCTTGGAGCTCATCCACTCATATGTGTGTGGCCCAATACCATCCACCTCTCTTAGTAGGTATGTATACTACATATCATTTATTGATGACTATTCTCGCAAGACTTGGGTTTACTTCTTGAAATCAAAAGATGAAGTGTTTGGGAAATTCAAGGAATTCAAAGCCTTGATCAAGAATCTTGCTGAAAGAAAAATCAAGATACTCGGGTCATATAATGGAGGAGAATACACCTCCAAAGAATTTGTAATCTTTTGCAAAGATGTCGGGATTAAGAGGGAGCTCACCACTCCCTACAATCCTCAAAAAAATGGTGTAGCAGAAAGAAAGAACGAAACTATAATGGAAACAGTGAAGACTATGATCAATGATCAAGATATTCCAATGCACTTATGGGCAGAAGCAGCAAGAACAGTAGTGTATGTAAAAAATAGATTATCCCATAGTGCACTTGGGTTCAAAACACTGAAGAAATGTTCTCCGAAAAGAAGCCAAAATTAATCCATCTCAAAATATTTGGATGTCTAGTGTTTGTACACATTCTGAAAGAAAAGAGAACCAAGTTGGACCCTTCAGGAAAGAAGGGAATATTTGTACACATTATGAAGGTCTCTAAGGCCTTCATAATTTACATTTCAGGTTACCATCATATTGATATCAGCAGAGATGTAACATTTGATGAAGATGCAGCACTCAAGAAATCAAGGAGATGCCAGCTTGAAGAAGTATATGAAGAAGAATCTGTAGATCCCAGAGTTGCGGAACCCATGAGGGAAGCCACATTTTCCCCCGATGATGAGATTCATGAAGATCATGATATGATAGAATCTCAAGAACCTCCCTAGATTACGATCTCTCAAAAGAGAAATCCATATTGGGAAAGGGAACTTATTCGATATGGAGAGAAATATGGTGCCCCCGAAGGAACCATGAGACAAGTTAAGAAACCTACGCCATTCTCCAGTTATATGACTTCGATGTGTGATCTCATAGAGAAGGAGCCTACTTTCTTTGAAGAAGTCATTCAGAAGAAAGAATGGGCAGATGCCATGACAGAAGAATACCTCTCCATTATAAATAATGATGTATCGGAGATAGTTCCCAAACCGAAGAGAAAATATGTGGTATCTTCCAAATGGTTATACAAGATAAACATGTTGCCGATGGAAGTATTGAGAAATATAAAGCAAGGTTTGTAGCTCGTGGATTTTCTCAAAAGGAAGGAATTGACTATGAAGAGATGTTTTCTCATATAGCCAAATACACTTCTATCAGAACCATCATAGCCCTTGCAGCTAAGATGAAGTGGAAGTTACACCAGATGGATGTGAAAACAGCCTTATTGAATGGTGTCATTGAAGAAGAAGTGTATATAGAACAACCTCAAGGGTTTGAAGTTGAAGACAAAAATACACATGTCTACAAGTTGAAGAAAGATCTGTACGGATTGAAGCAAGCTCCTAGAGCTTGGTATGGAAGAATTGGCATTTTCCTAACAAGCTTGGGCTTTACCAAGAGTAAAGTTGATTCTAACCTTACTTCAAGGTTATGAATGGTGAGCCTATTATATTGTTGTTGTATGTGGATGACTTATTCTTAACTGGAGAAGAAAATATCATCATTGATTGTAAGAAGAAGCTCGTTGCAGAATTTGAGATGAAAGACTTAATCCTAATGCATTATTTCATAGGCCTTGAGGTTTGGCAGAGCCCGGAGAAGATCTTCCTTAACCAAGGGAAGTATGCAGTTGAAATACTAAAGAGGTTTGATATGTTGGAGTATAAATCCATGAATACACCCATGGAAACAAAGTTGAAGATCTTGGTTGATACTTCGTCATAATTGGTTGATGCTACATTGTACAGACAGATCATTGGATCATTAATGTATCTGACAAACACCAGGTTTTTGTTGTGAACACCTTGATTTAGTACCTGGTAGAGCCCAGACGTGTTCACCTTGTTTCTGCAAAACATGTGATGAGATACCTTAAGGGTATGTTGGACTTTGGTCTCTGATACAATGGAGATCAAGACGTCAAAATGATTGGCTATACCGATTCAGATTGGGCTGGAAATGTTTATGACATAAAAAACACTTTAGGATGTTGCTTCAGTCTGGGGTTAGCCATGACTTCTTGGCAGAGTAGGAAGCAATCTAGTATTTCTCTCAACACGACAGAAAAGGAATACATTGTTGCATGTTATGCTAGTTATGAATCCATATGGCTACAGAAGTTGTTGATAGGTCTATTTGATCTAGATATGGAAGCAATTGTGATTCTATGTGATAACCATAGCTGCATAAAGATGACAGAGAACCATGTGTTCTATGACATTTTGAAGCACATAGAAATATAGTATCACTACATTCATGATATGGTGTAGAGGGGATCCATAAATATCCAATATGTTAGCACAGATGAGCAGGCTGCAAATGTGTTGACCAAGCCTTTGTCTCGTGTAAAGTTTGAGCACTTTCAAGACAATATTGGTATAGTCCAAAAGGACCTCCCTCGAAAGGGGGAGTGATGTCAATGATACTATGCTATCCTGACCAATAGCGAGTAACTCAGTTAGGATTTTATATCCTAGGGGACTGATCATCCCTGGATAGATCCCGAAGGTCCGATGAGGATAGTCTGTCAGAGTAATTGTGCATGTATATGCTAGTTATGGTCAGTAGTGGTAGCTCCATTAGGATTTTATAATCCTATGGAATCTTATGATTCCTTGGAAGATCTCGAAGGTCCGCTGAGGACAGTCTATCAGAGTACCATGTGGTAGCTCCGTTAGGATTTTATATCCTGGGAAATCTTATGATTCTTGGGCAGCTCCTTAGGGACTGTCAAAGTACCACAAAATGTTGTAACACATGCCTCATTTTGTTGCCCCATGATGATGATGATGTTGTTGCTCTAGCCTTCGTGTTGTGATGATGTTGTTTCTCTAGCCTTTGTGGTGTGATGATGATGTTGTTGTTATTGATGATGATGATGTATTAGTGTTATACTAATCCATGTTGATGTAGATGATGATGATGCTACTCCAATTCCATCTGTGAATGATGATAAGAAAAACTTTCGATGATTTATAGATATGCCAGTCAGTGTTTCATATGTTATTGATATTGTTTCCCTCTCTCTCTCTTGAAGATGTTGTAGAATACCCTTCTTGTTAAGGGGGAGTCTTGAAATATTGTAATTGCAAAGAGTATTCGATTTATTATTGAGTCATTATTGATTAGATCAATCCCCTTTTGTGGATTGATCATGTAGGGATTTGTAAATGACCAAATCCCCTTTTGTGGATTGGTCAAACCCTAATTATATCATGCAAATTAAGAAGTCGGCCCCAGGCCTAATTAAAGTGGTTAACCACTAAGTGAAGAAGTCAGCCCTTCCTAGTGAAGAGACACCTCCCTAGCGCCTGCCAGTTAATATAAATAAGAGAGGTTGGAGCCTCATTCATACACTCACTCATTCCACTCAACAAGTGTGCAAGTTTGGAGATAGTTCAAGTTAGGAGAAGAAGGAAGAGAGAGGTGCATTGCTCAATGTTGGATATTCTCTAATGTTTTGGTTTGTTGTCTTGGCATTGTATTGGCTATATATATTAAGGAAGTTTTTGTTGGGTTTTATCCCCCATGAGGGTTTCCAAGGATAAATGTTGCGTACCTTGTGATTGTGTTTCTCTCAGTGATCCTACCTATGTTATTATTATCTAGTAAATTGAAAAGAAAATTAATAGTTGCTCTAAAATTAACATTTTCAACAGTTGAAGGGAATATTTACAAGTGCACCAATATTGAATATTGCAGATCCAAACGAAGATTTCGTTGTGTGCACCGATGCATGCAAGGAAGGACTCGGTGGAGTTCTCAATCAAAGGGACCATGTAGTATGCTATGAGTCTGTAAAATTAAAAGAGCGTGAGAGGAATTATGCTACACATGACTTGGAGTTAGCAATGATTGTACATGGATTGAAAATGTGTAGGCATTGTCATATGGGTGAAAAATTTGAACTAAGGACATACCACTTTGGCTTGAAACATTTGTTTGAACAAAAAGCACGAAATGTTAGACAAACTAGATGGCTGGAATTTATAAGTGAATATGACTTCGAAATTAAGCATATAAAAGGAAAAGAAAATAAAGTGGTTGATGCACTCAGCGAAAGAGCTCATGAAGTGCATGTGGAAGCCACCAGTATGTACAAGACAAGTTTGAAAGATCAAATTATTGCAACAGCAAATTCACATCAGCAATATGTGAAAATAAAAGAAACGTTACAACAAGGAAATTTTCAGCAGAAATTTAATTGTTATGCATTGAAGGAAGATGGGACTCTCATGTACAAATGAAAGGTGTATGTGTCAAATTCTAGTGAGCTTAAAAACACAGTTCTGAAGGAAATGTATAATGTGTTGTATGATGGACACCCAGGGTATAAGAAGACAATTGCAGCAGTAAGAAGCCAATAATTTTGGTCGGGAATGAAGAAAGAAATGGCTAGTTACATAGCCATATGTCTAGAGTGCCAGAAAATGAATACTAAGCATAGGCATCCAGCTGGGTTATTACATCCATTGCCCATTCCAGAATGGAAATGGGAAGTAGTTACGGTTGATTTTATCACAAAGCTGCCCAGAACAGTGAAGCAACATGATTCCATCATGGTGGTGGTGGATAAATTAACTAAAGTAGCACATTTTATTCCAGTGGATACCACAGATAACACAATAAATATTGCATATATTTTCATAAAGGAAGTTTCCAAGTTACATGGAGTGCTTAAGACAATAGTTTCAGATAGAGATCCAAACTTTACTTCAAATTTTTGGAAAGGTTTGTTCAAAGGATTTGGTACGAATTTAAATCTTAGCACAATGTATAATCCAGAGTTAGATGGAAAAACAGAGAGGACTAACAGGATAATTGAGGACATGCTCAGAATGTATGTGATGGATCACCCATCAAAGTGGGAAGATTATATTCATTTAGTTGAATTTTCCTACGGGTATCGAGTCTTATTGAAAATGAGTTTGTTTGAAGCATTGTATGGAAAAAAAATGTAACACTCTCATGAGTTGGGATAATCCAACAGACAGAGAAGTTGTTAGGCCAAAATTGTTAAAAGAAATGGAAGATCAGATGGAAAAGATAAAGTAGAATTTAAAGGCTGCCCAGGATAGGCAGAAAAGTTATGTAGACAAGAATAGAGTGTTCAGATATTTTAAAGTGGGTGAACATGTGTTTTTGAAAGTGAAGGCAAAGAGAATTTTTCTAAGATTAGGAAGTTTCCTAAAGTTGGCAGCGTGATTGTTGGTTACTATTATTCTATTCTTTCTGAGTTTATTGACCCAGGTTCCATGTCTATTCGGGTTTCCAACAAAGCCTCTAAGACTATAGGCCCTCCTAGTAAACCAGAAGGAAACACAGCACATAGAATGTGTTGTGCAGTCTCACTCGAGATAGCTTTAATGGGTGGTTGTAAGACTCGTGTGTTTACATCCTAGGATTGAGTGTGAGATAAGAGAGTGATATATTGAACCATTTATTATAACTTGTAAACACAGTATATTGTTATTGACGAATAAGTAGAAAATATAACAATTCATTCATTCAACATAATAATAATAGTTGAAGACACGAAAGATATGCATGCATTCATCACATAACATAGATGTTACTATGGTTCACCCCCTCATGGGATACATCCACAAAGATTTGGCTCTCATCTCTTTTATTATAGTATTTCCGCATCTACAGCGCCATGCGCTTACAACTCCCCTCAGCCGGGTAAGATCTATATGATGCAGACTAGATCGCACCAAGATCCTCAACCTACGATCTAACCCTCAAGATCTACCCTCCTTCATCCTCTCTAGCTCAACAACTTATACAAAAATGGATTATACAGCAAAATATTACATATCGCATCAACCCATGCCTGGCTAAAACAATCACAATAATAATCCCAACCCCCTATGATACCTAAGTATCTATATTTATACGCTTATATCTCTTCATCCATTACAATACATTACCAAAACCCTAACCCTGTCATTGTTAGGTCTTCTTCTGCATGCGCGCGTGTTGTTCTTTCTTCCAGCTGTCATTTTCCTCGTGCATGCTTTATTTCCCAAAATCATCTTGCTTTCCTGCTTTGGCCTGCCTCCAACAGTGATATTGTGGACCTTTTGAAATATTAGAAAATATAGGACTAGTTTCATACATGCTAGCATTTACTGCATCCATGAGAGTGCATAATGTATTTCATGTATCCTTATTAAAGATGTATGTACCGGATCCTAACCACATAATTGATTGGAATGTGATCCAAGTGGAGAATGAAGGGGATTTTCGGGTGGAACCAGTACGCACCATGGACTGGAAACTCAAGGTGCTCAGGAAAAAATCCATAGGGATGGTAAAGGTTCAATGGTTTTGTTATATTCCTGAATATGATACATGGGAGAATGAATAAAACATGTGGGTAGAATACCTGCAAAGTTTTGACAATTTTGAAGAAAACAAAATGCAAGACTCCATGTTGAGCAGCTAGAGTTCTAGAACCACATCTCAAATTCCTAGCCAACTGCGTTGAGGAACTTGATAAAATAATGGCTCGTTCCTTGGGTTAGCCCTGGTAAAGGAATGGTACATCCCTTGGGTTAGCCTTGATAAAAAAAAATGGTGCATTCCTTGGGTCAATGAGTTGAGAGGAACATGAGATTATGGTTGGAACTGCTACTGGAGTTGTGAAATTTTAGAATTTTATTTCTAAGTATTGTGATGTAAATTTTCATATATGTATATCGGCATAGTGTGCACCGAGGACGGCACATAATGATGCAGGAGCATCACCAACTTCATCAAGCGAGCCAGCGGAAGTGGAGGATAGCTGGACAAGCCAGCACAAATTTTGAAAATGCCTTGGAATTGTTGTGCGATCTTAAATGACTCATTTAAGAGATGGCACACTTGTATATTGTAATGGAACTTGAGCGGATAGCTCTCGTCCTTAGGTAGATAGTCAGCATTTAATATAGTTAATGCGGTAGATAGGAATTTAATCTTTGATTTGATAGCTTTAGAGTCCAAGAGGGAAAACGGATATAGACACCCTCATTGTATCATTGTAACATAAGCCTGAGTATTATTCAGAAGCAGAGGAGCATGCAGAGATTTGTATGAAGAACACCCATGTACAGACATTTGAATTAATAGAAGGAGACTTTGATTCAAAACCATGGTTTTGTGTTGTTTCTCTGTATATTGATGTTATTCTCAATTGATGTCTGCTTCCAGTTATACATTTTCTTTTATATGTTGCGTATGTGATTTCATGTGTGAATGAGTTTCAATTGTTTCTCTAATTGAGCCAGAGGATTCTTGCAAGGAGTGCAGTCGAATCGTCCGCAAGGAGTGTGTTGACAGAAGGGTTCAGGTAGAGGTAGCTTTTGTTCTCATTCATCCAGAGGGTGTCGTCGAGCACAGGAGCCGTGCAAGGAGTGCGCAGGCTAGGAAGAAGTCTCAAAGTTGCGATTCTAAGCGAAGCATCGAAAGACTGTTGTTGCAGGTGTGCGCAGAGTCAGGAGAGGCTGAACACTTGAAGTGTTTGCAGAGTTTCCGCAAGGAATGCGAGAAAAGGGTTCTCTTTTCTAAGAGACTGAAGCTGGAAAGAGCTCAGGAGGGGTAGAGCCTTCACAATCTCTTGAAGGACTGCATAGAAGGTTTCGCATCAAGGAAATATTCAAGGAGGAGGAGCGACGGACAAGATCTCGTGGAGGGAACTCGTGGAAATCCCGTCAGTCGTCAGATCCGACAGATTAGCGAGGAGGTTACGGCCATATCGGAGTCTGAGCTCGAAAGGATGGTAAGTCATTGGATCAGTAGTTGATTTCCCATCAGCCATTAGATTTGGTAGGATTTGTACTGGGGTTAAGCCCTAGTGAATAGAGAAGTCGGGGTTCGGCATTTCGTGAACTCTGAGAGTGGAGAAATCGCAACATCAGGAATCGCGATCCGGGATATCCCGATGATCTCAGAGCCGTCCATCAGTGGGGACACGTGTCAAGAGATCCCGAAGAGTCGGAGTTCGGAGCATCGGAGTTTTCGAAGGTAAGAAACTCTTGCAACTTGAAATTGCGAAACGCGATATCCCAACGAAAGGGTCGTGCGGGGCCACAGCCAGAGTTAGTAAAAGACAGGTGGTGTGCCATATCGGGGATCGGGAAAATGGAAGTCCCGAGTCCATTGACATCAGGATTCGCGATACCGCGAATCCTGAAATCCCGACAGAGGCGTTGAAGCGGAAGGTGGAAAAGTCAACCCGCACGTGTGCATCGGCATATCGACACATCGGGAATCGGGGGATCAGCAAGGCAAGTTGTTTTCAACATCGTAGGTGCCGAAATCCCGACAGGAGGATTCCCGATAGGAACAGGAAGGCATTGGTAACTACCCACCGGGTTTCGGGGTATTATGAAGCACAAGGTGCACGACCAGAGGATTCGTGAAATCCCGAGGTCTAATTTCCCTATCATTAAGGGGGATCAGTTGAAGAGTGTTGTGGGTGAGAAAATTCCCGATAGGGAATTAGAGGAACCTTTGAGTTCTTCGGGTCGTGAGTAGAAAGAAGATCCTGAGGGAGCGGGCGTGCTCGAGGAGTGCGGCTGCGTCAGTTTGTGGTATCAGAGCGGGAATATCTCTTTGCTTTCTATAGCAGAGAAGAGGATTCGCCATGCAGCCAAGGAGAGAAAGATAGTCACCTGATCCAGAGGATAGGGAGGTGAGGAGAAGAGGCAGGCAGGTAGTCAATCCAGAAATGGAGAGACAGATGAGAGATCTTCGAGCAAGACTCGAAGACATGGAGACAGCTCAAAGGCGCACATCTAGTGCAGGGGACATTCCAGTCTATGAGGGAAATCTGAATGCAGAGGAGATACTAGATTGGATTAGAGCTCTTGACACCTACTTCGACTATGAAGATGTCGAAGAGGATAATAAATTCAAGCATGATGTTACGCGCGTGGAGGGACATGCAGCATTATGGTGGGACGAGTTACAAGCTGATAGACGCTGCAAAGGAAAACAAAAAATTAAGAGTTGGGATCGAATGATTGCAAAGATGAAGGCGAAGTTCATCCTAAGGGACTATCAAATCACTCTGTTTAGGAGGATGCAGAACCTGAGACAGAAGTTGATGACAGTGAAAGAATACACTGAGAAATTCTATTGACTGAACATCAGAGCAGGTCATCGGGAGAGAGATGATGAGAAGGTTGCTAGATATCTGAATGGTCTGAGATACGACATTCAAGATCAATTGAGTATGGTAACCATCAGGACGGTAGAGGATTCTTATCAAATGGATCTGAAAGCAGAGGAGAAGTTGAACCGTAAGCAAGGTCAGCGAGGGCGAGGCAGAAGCCAGCCCAGAGGCAAGGCAGTTTCCCAGGAAAGAACTCAGAAGCCCAAGGAGGAATGGAAGAAACCTCAAGGTAAGATTGAGAGAGGTGGAACCTCACAGAGAGGGCCATACGTTGAGCAGAGAGGGCAGCATACAGAGCAGAGCGGAGGATATGCTGACAATAACATGTTTCCTCGTACCAGAGGTAGAGGAAGAGGAAGAGGTGGAGTAATCACATGATTCACATGTGGAAAGAATGGGCACAAGTCTTATGAGTGTCCAGAGAAAAAGAAGGACATTGGAGAAGCTCACATCACCGAGGCACAGAGGCGGGATGTTGAGGTTGAAGACGTAGAAGGCGGAAGGTCATTGATGATGTGTAAAGTCCTTTTGACACCTGAAAAGGAGGTGGAAAGTTCAGTTCAAAGAACCAGACTTTTCAGAACAGCTTGCAATACCAAGGACAGGGTGTGCAAGGTTATCGTGGACAGTGGTAGCACGGATAATCTCGTTTCAACCGAGATGGTGGAAAAGCTGGAGCTGGAGACGACTGATCACCCTAGCCCATACAGAGTTTCGTGGCTACAGAAAGGACACCAGGTAACCGTTACTAAAAAATGCTTGGTTGAATTCAAAATAGGAGGATATAATGATAAGATTCTGTGTGATGTTATTCCCATGGATGTTTGTCATCTATTGTTGGGTAGACCATGGCAATATGACCGAAATGTGATTCATGATGGGAGAATGAACACATATACCCTGGAGAAGAATGGGAGAACCCA
>SNQJ01S0075509.1:37060-54775 GCA_010110895.2 Picea sitchensis
GCAGCACCATCAAGCCTAACTCTCTTGTCCTTGAATTTAGATTCTCCCAAGACCTAGCCCTTGCTCCTTGACTCCATTATACCCTAAGGCACTAGTCTAGAACTCCAACGTTGAGATTCTTGTGTCAAAACAACACTTTTAAACTTCTTAAATTTCAAACCCTAACTAACCCTAACATCTCACTAACCCTAGATTTATGATGACGTCATGCCTCTTTTGAGCTCTTGGTTAATGTAAAACGTTGTGGCTTAGTCATCTAATGATAGGCATTGATGTATTGATAATTTCCTTTGGCCAAATTGCAAAACGTTGACTTCCTTGCCTATTTAACTAACCCTAGAACAAAGCTGACGTCACCCTTAGTATAGTGACTCAACAAGTCTATTATATGTGAGCATTTAATGATATCTAAAGCGTTGTGTTAATTCAAGGGTTGGTTATCTATATTGATGCTATATCATATCCAGTGTTATTGAGAAGTAATATTACAACCCATAGTCATTTTTTGCAATCATTGACTTCGTCAATAATTACTGCTATATGTGCTCATATATAAAATTGATAGTCATTAATTTATGAAGCACTAACCACTTCTGCACGTATTAGTTTTTATCGTGGTTTTGTCTCGCAAACAGGTGCTTCTTCTGTGGTTTATCTTCCTCTTGACTATCCTCTTGGCAGTAACCTGTGAAGGAAAAACTCATCTTGATCCTTGAAGAACCTTTGTCCTTCAAAAACCCAGATTACTAGGGACGTCTCCCTTGGGTTTAGCCACCCTGAATAGAAAGAGCTCCCCATTGAGGTGATAGTGGGTGGGGAAGCTCCTGTTACGCCAGTTTGATCCTTACGTTTCAAGCTACCTGACCTAGACTACAAACTGAGCGATAACAAGGCCAAAATTTGCACATGGGATAGGAAGGTTTGGCGCTACCTTTTCTACTTGTCCAGTTTTGAAGTGCGCCATTCAGAGTGCTTCCCAAAGAAGATACCAACAGACACCAGGGATCCAGGAGGGCCAAGCTAACAAATTTTTGGATAGCCGATGATGGAGAATATTGTAAAAACAACAATTGGCATCATGATGAGAACCACATGCTCCTGAAGGACACATGGAAAACAAGGAGTTGCACAACAAAAAGGAATCAAGTCAGTTTGAAGATTGGTTTGATTAGTCACCAACATTTTCCTATTTTATAACATAGGTTGTTAGCCAAGTTGTTAGATGAAATAAATTCTTAGATATTTTCAAGGGAAGGAGGCCAACTCGTACCTCCAGTTGTTGCCTCCCTTTTGTTCTAAATAGATAGATGAAATGCTTTAGTAGGTTCGGATGGTTGAGCAAGGCTCCCTTAGACTGTAATATTTTGATGAAGTGACTGTGAATTGACTATGTACTGGATTTAAGACATTTTGGTTAATAGAAATCAACTTCTCTTTCAACTTATTTGCTTCTGATGCTAAATGTTCATGCTTTGAATGATTCACATGAATGGTTGTGGTGATGTTAATCATTCATGTGAANTGTTCATGCTTTGAATGATTCACATGAATGGTTGTGGTGATGTTATGGTGGATGCTTGATCATTATATTATCATGATGTTTATTTAGCTTCCTTAGTTTCCGAGTTCAAGAAGATCTTGTGTTAAGAAACTCTCTTCCTTAGGCTTTTGTAGACTTGATGTTTACAACAACTCCTACATTCCTCTTATTCAAGTCTTCCCTATATTCATACTCACTCCCAATTACTGATTGAAGTTAGCCAAGACCTTGATTGCTGGTGCATGCTAGCTCTGTTTTCTGAGTTGGAACACTATCATTTTGAGTCTTTTTCCATTTGACCCTTTAAAATACTCTTACATTCACATATAACCTGATGGGTACTAGGCTTGCCTTCCATGCAATCTAAAGGTGATTCCTAGTGCTAACAAGTGGGGCTACTATCTTCGAATCTAATGCATCAATATTCCTCTAGTTCGTGACCAGAGGCGTGAACATGGTCCTACAATCTGTCATCCTAAACCTACGCAAGATCTCCACTGTATACTTCCCTTGTCCCAAGAAGAAGCGCCCATCCTGCTACTAGACCTCTAGACCAAGGAAGTAATGCATTAACCCAAGGTCTTTCATCTCAAACTCAACTGCAAGGTTTGTTTTGCATTCTGCTATTAGCTGCTGCCCTTATTAGAAATAGGTCATCAACGTACAACACCAGTATGAGAGGTGACTCCCCTGTAAGAAAATACAGGTCCATGTCTTCCTTGCTCCGCTAGAAACCCATCTCTCTCAATTAGCTGTCAATCCTCGAATACCAAACCTGAGGTGCCTGCTTGAGCCCATACAAGGCTCGCCTCAATCTCCAAACATGCGTCTTTCTGTCACCAACCTCAAACCCATCTGGTTTCTCAACATATACTTCCTCCTCAACAACTCCATTGAGGAAGACAATCTTCATGCCCATCTCGTGAACGCACCAACCCAACTCTGCTGCTAAAGAAATAATAGTCCCAATCGATGTATATCTGGATATTGGGGCGAAAGTCTCCTCATAGTTGACTCCCTCTCACTGTGAAAACCCCTTGGCCACAAAGCGTGCTTTGTACTTGTCCACACTTCAGTCTGCTGCATGCTTGACCTTGTAGATCTACTTGGATCCAACCACCTTCTTTCGTTCTGGCATGGGCACCACCTCCTATACATCATTTTTCATGATGGATGCATAATCCTCCATCATGGCCTCTTGCCACACTTCATGCTGTGCATATTTCTCATAAGTGGAAGGTTTTGAATCAATAAGTTGTGTCATTAATTCCATGTACCCAAGTCCCTTTGGTGGTTTACTTCGTCTGAAGTCTCTTTATGGAAGCCTTGCCAGTCTAGAATCACTGACTATGGAATTATACCACTCAGGCTGTGGCCTAGTATCTTTCTCTTATGGAACTGCATCATGCTCCTCCTCCTCCTCCTCATCTCACTCCTGGTGATCTTGTTCAACAGTCTCCCCCTCTCAACACCTATACCTGTACTAGTACTCTGTCTGACTCTGTGATCCTGCGCTCTGACCCCGTGCCTCCTCAATCTTGACTCCCGAATCCTGTCCCTGCTGGTATTGCATTGGTAAGTCACTAGACCTCCTCAATACATGCTCCTCTTTGAACTGTACATCCCTACATACTATGATCTTCTTATGTGCTAGAAAAAAGATCTTATAGGCTTTGGAAGCCTCACTATATCTAACAAGTAACCCCTTATCCGCTGTGGGTTCCAGTTTTTTCCTCTTTTCCAAAGGGACATGAAAGTAACATACGTTGCCCCAGATGTGAAGATGAATCACATCCAGTTTGGTACCTATAAATACCTCCTCGGGTGTCAACTTCCCCAGAAATGTGTGGGGAATCTTGTTCTGTATGTATACAACAATGCAACTAGCCTCTGCCCATAAAAACAATGGCAAACCTTGATCATGTATCATCGCTCGTGCTGCTTTGACTACATTTCTGTTCTTCCTCTCAACCACTCCATTATGCTGAGGATTGTAAGGAACTGTGAGTTCCTTCTTGATCCCCACTACTGTGTAATAATCCACAAACTCCTTGGAGGTGTACTCACCCCCGTTGTCAGATCTCAAAACCCAAATCTTACTGCCAATCTGGTTCTTTACTAGAGCCTTGAACTCCTGTACCTTATCGAAGACCTCATCCTTGGCCTTCAAGAATTAAATCCAGGTTTTCCTAGAGTAGTCATCTATGAACATAACAAAATATTTGAAGCCACTCACTGACTCCACGCTCATGGGACCACATACGTCTGAATGAATCAAATCCAAAACTCCCTTGGATCTGTGCTTGCTCGATGGAAATGGTCTCTGAGTTTACTTTCCCATTGCACAACCCTTGCATGGGTCATGTCTCTTTGCTGTGAACTTAAGAAACCTTATGACTGCCTGTCTTAAGTGACCCAACACACCAAAGTGTATGTGCGCCATCCTCCTCTGCCACAACTCTCCCATGTCTGTGGTTGTATTGACTAATGCTCTCCCTTGATGAAACTGAAGCTTGTACACCTTCTCTTCTCGAACCCCAATCATCCTGTCCATCTTCTCGCATGACCCAAATTTCCTGACGAACACCCTTCCCTTACAAAAGGTGACTTCATACCCTTTATCCTCTAGAGTAGAGAGCGAGATGAGGTTCTTTGTCAACCCTAGAACATATAGTATGTCAACAAACCAGAGTGGTTTACCTGAATCCCTCTGAAATGAAATTGTGCCAATGCCTTGCACCTTGTAGCGTCTATCATCTTCGACCTCTATAACCAGATTCATGCCTCCATGTTGTAGCCTAGTGAAATATTCCTTGTGCCCTGTCATATGATAAGATGCTCTGCTGTCCACAAACCACATTTATGAGACTGCTGCACTAGACATACATGCTATGAAGAAAAAATCCTCCTCGAAGATTTTGGAAAACTCATCCACTATTACAAAAACTGCCATCTACGGTTGGTTCTTCTTCTTCTTCTTTGGACACGATGAGTCAAAGTGTCCCATCTTGTGACACTGGAAACATTTAACTTTTGAAAAGTCAATGTTCTTCTTTCCACCTTTTTTTTTTCTTCTGCTTGCCCTTGCCTTTGCTCACAAGAGCCAAACCTTCTTCATCCCCAATTTGTGGTGAAGATGAAGATCCAAAATGACCAAGTCTGATCTCCTCCTGCAAAAAATCATGCCATAACCACTGCCAATCATGGAGTTTGTCTCGAGCTACAACTCCACGCACAAACACATCCCGTGACTTTGAGAAGCCATTTAGTGCCACACGCACCAAATCAGAGTCTTCGGTCTTCTTGCTTACTGTTGCTAGCTCATTCATGATATGTGTTAGTCGAGTAAGGTAATGAACCACACCTTCCCCTTTATCCATCTTGGTACTTCTCAATCTATCCCGCAACACCATCACCCTATTTTCATATTTACTTTGGCAAAGGTCATTCAAGGCAACCACATCTCCTTAGTGGAATTTTTCCCTGTGAGGTGAGGGATTATGTGATCCTTTACCCCATCAAGGAGTATGCTCTTGGCTTTAGCCTCACTCTTCTTCGAGGTCACCAATGCAATTGCATCTGTGGGAGTTGTTGCCTTATCATCAATATGATCAAGGACATCATTGACATCCAAGATCATAGTGATCCTTTTCTTCTAGGTGGAAAAGTTTTGAGCACCCTAAAGCCTATCTTCCATTCTTAAGGTCATGGCCATTTCTGAAAATTATTCTATGTTGCAATATACCCTTATGTTTTGATCTAAACTCCTTGGATGCATATATGAACTTCTCTGCTGCAGATCTGAACTCCTCAACTGCAGATCTGAACTCCTCTGTTGTATATATGAACTTCTTTGCTGCAGATTGGAACTCTTCAACTGTTATTATCAACATATCCACTTGTAATAATTCTTCTTCAACAGTCCGTCTCTGATACCATGTGAATTTTATTTAAACCCAACACAATAACAAGCTAAATTTCACTTATAAAAAATTTCGCTAGGTTATTTTCTCAACAAATAATTATGCACAACAAAATATTAAACTAGGAACATAACAATAGATGAAAACTATAATCACATCACATCTACACAAATATTTTTGGACAATGTTCCCTGGAAAAACCTTGAAGGGAAAACCAGTGCAACATATTTGGAGATTTTATTATTCAACAAGAAAATATAGAGATCTTCTTACAATAAATCGGCCCCAATAAAATACTGAGAAAAACCTCAGTGTAAATCTTCTTGGATGAAGTACGACTCCTCTTTCCACCTCTAGAAACCCCAACGCTACAACAAAACCCTACACAAGTGCCTCTACATAAACCGTACAACTCATGCATGCCCTGCGTCACCCTTGACGCCTCCTCTACTGGCTGGATGATCCAACCTCTGCTTGACCCTGGAATTGAGTCAATCTACAGCTAGAATTCCTCCTCTTTCTCCTTGCAAAACTCTCTTCTCACAAATCCTAGATTGATGCTCCTCTAATCGATCTCTCAATGATCTAATATGCCCCCTTAGCCAAGTCAATTCTCCTTATACTTAGTTGAGCAAGTGAAAACCCTAATCTCATAAAGATGGAGGGTTGAGATTAGCTCTCCCCCACTCTCCAAGGTGGATGGCTAAGATTAAAACATCCATCTCTTAAATTATTTTTCACTTTAACCTTAGAAAATGATCTCAATAAAGTTAACTGAAGAATACAACACATCAACAGTCCTTTTCCTAAGTTAGAATTAGGGAAAAGTTTAATTTAATCAACTTGAGTAATGTTTCATTGTTCCCTATTATCGCGCAATTTGTACTTGTCCCAAAGGGAAAGGCTAAGGGAGGAAAATTGATGTAACGAGAGGTTACCCTATCACTATCACCTTAATAATAAACGTCTTTCTGTTTAGGGATGATGGCCCATGGGAGACGTCCTTGGTGACCTGGGGGTTTGAGAAGACAAAGGTCAAAATGTCAATAAAAGGTATCCCCTCTCACAGGTCACACTGATTAGAAAGTTCCAAGGTTTTAATCAATGAAGAAAATGATATGCTTGGATGTACCTGCCGAGAACAAAGCAACAAGAAAATGATATCTTTTGCAAGTACAAATTAATGTTAATGCTTCATAAAACCATGGACTTATCAATAAAAGCAATAGTTGATGGAAGATGAAGAAAACATAATTTTATAACAACAATGTATGCAAGATAACAACTTCATAATTAATGCCTTAAAAGAGCTTCACAATGACCAAACATAACAACTCAATAATAGCAATGTACTAGCAGTTGTCAGAAGCTAGATAGGCAATGTATAAATCAACTTTGCAATTGCTTTTAAGTCCTTTTATTGATGCAATAAATGGATGTATTTTACTTTTGTAACAACAACAAGTAGGTTAGCAAATTAGTCTCCTCTAGGGTTATGAAAAGTTAGCAGATAATTTGAGGTAGTAGTTTTGAGAGTTGTTTTCATCAATCAATCAAGTGCAAGGCCTAGATCGGTGCCCTTAGGGTTAATGGAGTCACTTTTAGCAGCGAAAAATTGAAGGAACAATTGATAATGTGAGAGTTAGAGAAAATAAGGTCAATGATTGAGGTATTGGTAACCCAAGACTTCAATCACTAAACCCTAGGGGGAAAATGGCCACAAGGAAAGTAGGTAACTCTAGGCCCTAGCGGTTTTCCTCGCTCTTTAGGTCAAGGATGAAGTAAATGACGGCTTGATGAAGCAAAATATGCTAGGGTGTTGCAATGACAAGGCCCTTAACACAAAGCTTCAAGAAAGTATGGTTTGTAGCACAATCTAGTAGGTGAAAAGTTGTTAAGGCAAGAACAATAACATGTGCTTTAACCTCCTAGGGTTTTAAGCTAGCAATTTCATAATCTTGGAAGAAATGCAAGATAAATACACCATAACCATTCAAATTGAAGAAGAATTTCAGAAATTTACTTACATTCACCAAGAATCATCTAACAATAGGCCTAGTTGAAGACTTCCCACCAAGAAAAATGCCAAAATACACCAAAACCAGCCTCCTTCAAGAAGTGTGCACCAAATTTCAACCAATAAACCCTAAGTAGGGCGCAAATTTCATACCTCACTAAGTGTGAGTGAAAGATGATGAAATAATACAACGACAAAAACCCTTATTTATACAGTGAAAATGACTTTTAATTTACAAATTAGGTCAAAAAGGTCGACATGGCCAATTTACATGTAATATACAGTTTTTACATTAAAATGACAATTTAAACCCTAAATCAAGTAGAATAGGTGACGTCATGCCCTTATAGGGTGACGTTGGGCCTCTCAGGTGAAATGTTGGCCTCCAGGAGCAAAACGTTAGGCCTCCCAAGGCCTCTGGATGAAACCACACGTGCCTCTTGGCACACAACTGCCTCCAAAGTGTCCATTAAACGCTGGGTGACGTCAAGGGTCACATAGATGACGTCATGGGCCTTCCAAGGCCAACATCATAGTGGGAGTGAAAAACCCCTTGGGCCTAGGCCCTCTAGGCTGTCTCTGGTGGAACGTCCTCCTCTCTCTTTGGTGCAAGCCTCTGATATGTGTCTGCCCTTGGCTAGGGTCTCAACATCCATCTGGTGGGATTTTAACCCTATGGAGGTCCGAACTAATCATCTCCCCATGTGTACCTATCCGTCGGGTGTGGCCCCACGGCAACAAGAAGTACGCCCTCCATGGTCTCATAAGTCACAGAGATCATAGAAATGTCAATCACGTCTAATAATCAAGTTATCTAAACATGTGTATTGATGACAATTTTGGTCAACAATAATTAGCCGACAAAGCGTTTCCAGGCTGCCCCTTGAATCATGCTACTTGTGCAAAGTTTTGCTTATTCTCATTAAAGATTGATGCAATGTTGGAAATATCGCGGTGAACACCGAGGAACTTCTCCCTGAGAAATATCGCGGTGAAGCTGGAAAATATAAAAAAGGCACTGACACAATGGTTGTTTGGTTTGATTATGGGTAAATCCCTTGGAAATGTGATAGATCCATGGACTGTTATTGAGGGTGGGAAAAATCAAAAGGAGGCACCTGGATATGGAGCAGATGTGTTACGGCTTTGGGTCTCAAGCGTTGATTATACAAGTGATGTGATGATTGGTCCGCAAATTCTCAAGCAAATGTGCGAGACATACATAAAATTGCGTGGAACATTGAGATATCTTCTTTCAAATCTTCATGACTGGAAACCAGAGAGTGCTATTATGTATAAGGATCTCCCAATGATCGATAAACACGCTCTTTTTTCAACTAGCTAATGTGATCAACAATATTAGGGAGATATTTGAGTGCTATCGGTTCTATAATATTTTCCAGATTATACAACGCTTTGCTAGAATGGACCTATCGAATTTATACTTTGATGTAGCTAAAGATCGACTATATGTTGGGGGTAAAAACAACCAAACAAGGAGAAAGCTACCAACGATGCGGGATATCACCTTTGTCTTATAGACAAACTGTGATTACAGTAAATGAATTCCTTGCTCCACGCTGTAGAAAGTTGACATCCGGATCTGCATGCTGAATCAAACACAATATCATCTCGCGATCGTCTGGTGTCTAGCACAAAAGGCAACGATGTAGCTGAAGTGTAGTCACAGGATTTCACCGGTGAAGGGAAGATCTTACACCATACGGAGAAGCCAACAAGCAAACAATGAATGTGCTCAGGCGGTTTGGCACGCTAGAGAGACAGGTTTTCAGTGTTCTGGCGAAATCTCCTGTAAAAAGATGCTTCCAAAGTTGGCATTTCAGTCTATAAACAGACGCACCACCCTCTTAAGTCAGTCGTGCCAGGATTTCTTTTCCCACTTCCAGTTCGTAAGACAGATTCTATCAGTCTTTTTGACAACTTTTGTACGATATGGATTACTCTTGGTGTTGAGCATCGAATAGAATCCATGCTAAAGGAAATGGGAGCTCGGACAATGGATGATCTTCAAGTGTGCATTCTGGAACAATTATTGCAGATGTTTGACGAGAGAATGTGCAGTTTCATATTCAATACATACGGGGAATTGACCTAACACCTGCTAGGGGAAAAATATCGCTAAAGTCTCTATCTGTTGAAGATCCCCTCCCTCCAGGCACAACATAAAGATTTTGTTATCATCGTAGGTACTAAACTTGATGGCTAGATTGGATGAAGACAAACTCGAAACTGGACGAAGGCTTAGTTATTTACAATCAAACCGGGATGAGCTTTGTATCCCGCAGCCTCAGAGGGAACTCTTTTAGTTGTTGTGATAACCATTGGTGCAACAAAGTTTACTGTTTCTTGCACAGGCAGTTAAGAAATAGTAATGTACTCTGTGCATGATCCAAAGACGACAGAAGAGTCGAGTAAAACGTGCGAATTAAAATATTTCCATTAAATTTTATTTTAAAATACTTAAAAAGCTATCAGTTCGAGTCGTTTATCCTTTAGTTCGTTGAACCAAAACAGATCTAACTACTCAAACCGTTCACCCAATTCCATAAAGGAAGCAACGCACAACCTGTTACGGAGGAATTTTTTTAGAGAGAGATTTTTAGGAGAAAACTCTGATAGAGGTATGTTTGGAGCAGTGAGGTTTTTCATTTAATTTTATCATCCATCCTTTTTTTCAGCATGGATTGATGGGATTGTCGGCAGCAGTGGTATTGCGAAGCAGCGAATGGACGAAGGGAGGATGAGTTTGGTTGGTTTTATAAGGTGAAATATGTTCTTGTCAGTTTGTTGTATTTAAGCTTGATTTGATTTCAGCGTTGATGAGTTTCTGATGTGCAGGTCCTTGCCTTGTGTTATCACCGCCATCGCTCCATCCCATTTTGGCTAAGATTTCTTCTTTCTTTTCGCTCTTGATCTTTCTATTGTAACCTTGTTCTAGAATGGCTAAAGACCATATACCTGACCCAAGTCTTCACAGGGATTTGTAATTCAGGAACTCCATGATTTATATGAGGAGAAATTTTAACTTGATATAAAAAATCCTTACACTTTGAATTTATTTCTTATTTTTTTTTTTTTTTCAATTTGGCTTTCTCCATCTATATTAATTCAACACTTTAAATTAAAAATGAAAAATAAAATTTATTCAAAGAAATAATGCACTATGATTATTGTAACATGATATATATGTTCCCCTCATTTTAGTTTTTTTTAAGTATAGGTTTTTGTTATTTTGTTTACTTGTGTAATTTGTTTTGTTTTAATTAAAAAAATGTTAAAGTATCAATCCTTTATACTATTTTTTAATTAATGTTTTATAATTATTTTTGGGTAGTTATTAAATTAATTTCTAGTTTATTAATTTTTTTTTTTTAATTAATCACTTAGGAATTATTTTTTCTCTAGCTTTTGGTTAGTTTTGCTTAATTACTTTTTGCTAAAATAAATACAAAACATTACTTTAATAACATTCTCTTTAGTTGTTTAAATACTTTTAGGATTTAATTTCGTTGTTAAAAATGTATAAACTCAACCATAAAAGCATAAAAATCAAATATTACTAAAAAGTAAAATTACAAGGCAAAGGAATTCATGCTTGGACCATAGGATATGGGAAATTTGACCCGGAGTTCAATGTGCCTTTGTGTCTGGGGCTTTAAGCTTATGGTGATATTCCCGTCTGTTCTTGCCTAGCCCCACGAGAGGTTGAAATGTTGGTGTTGGGGACTCTTTAGTCCCTCGACATCAACAATGTGCATAAAACCCCCTTTCCCAGACAAGTGCTCAAAGACGTTATACTATTCTACAAGCCAGGTTTGGAGAGGGTTTCAAGAGGTCCTACTGGGATAATTCTCATTGGACGTGGGATGTTTCTAGGTGAAGGCAAATCTAGGTCATGTAAGTGGATGAGGTGGTGTAGGGATGTTTGAGCAATGGGTGCAATGATGATAGGGAAATGTATGGCTTACCTGTGGGTGCATATGAAGAGGGTGAGATGCACCTTGTCATGGATGAAAATGTGTCCAAACCCATTCAATTCCTTTTATATTTTTATCTTATTTCATTTTATTTCAAGAGACTAGTTAGGGGACACTGCCCTGGCATGGTGACCAGTGGTGACAATGTTACCCACAAGCATTTCATGGAGATGAGAAGGTTGGGTCGTGATGAGACCCCCTTTCTCTTGGCTATGCCACCAAGAGCCACTACCCTGGTGTGGTGACCAGCTGAATGGTAGTGTCATACCACTACATGCCCATGGACCTAATAGGCTGGCTTGTGATGAGACCCTTTATCCTCCAACTAGGTCTTGATTTTATTATTTTATGGGTCCCTCCATTTCTTGCTGAGAATAATTTTATTGCTTTCTCGGGGATCTCTGGGCGAAGCATCTGAAGGTTTTGTTCTTTTGGATTTTATCTTTTTCCAACTACTTTTACCCTCTGGGCCTTTAGCCCCTTCTTCCCACAAGGTAAGGTACAACCCTTTGTTAGCTTGGAAAACCGAATGCCCGAACCAATTTAGGGGATGGATGAGAGAAAAAATGATGAAAAGTGATAAGTATGGTGGGAATGAACATTGACCTTTCATGAACCCACCTAGTGGAAACTCAAATCCTAATGGAACCAACTTTCTATGGAATCATGTCATTCCCCCCAGGTGTGGCAACGTGGAAAGGCATAAAGTCCAAGCACACGTCAGAAGAAAAAATAATTAAATGCACACATTCAAATGTTTTGTGAATCAGAGTGACACATACCATGATACCCAAACTCATTACCTCATGGAGAAAGACACACTGCTACTGAAGGACTAGACCGATGGGATGGATTCTGCTGTTGCTGACAATATGGATGTGCCGAAGAAGAAAGATGGGCCCTCGAGGGATAGGCTCAAGTCAATGTGTCTCTTGGTACTCCATGTCTAGGACTTGTGGGCCTCGAGACATAATCTCCTTAGTTATCCCTAGGGTAGGGGATAAAATCTGGCTCCAACTCAGCGACATGTGCTCACCGTAGAGAGCATGAGAACCTCAACATCTATGGTATGACCTGTGACTTGCTAGATCTCAACAAAATCATTAGTAATCATTTGGGTAGGTGATATCACCCCTGGCTCATATATGGTACAAGAAAATGAAATTAAGCAAGCATATATACAAATGGAAATACACATACTCTAGCATAAAATGCAGATGGTATATACAATGAATGAAAATTCCTACCTACTTACCTCTACTTATCTGTTGATTGAATCCTAGGTGTAGTCAAACAACCATTGAAACCATCCTAGCAATGTCTCATAATACCTGCCTCTGTTCTTCATCATAAACCAAAACAATGATAAGTTAAGCACAAAAATAACACGAGTTGGAAAATTTACTGCATCATTGGAAATCGTAAAGTCTAACTCATGGAGGTGGGAGGGAGGGACAAAATCATGTCAAGTCATACTCTCAGAAAAGTGCTCAATCCATATCAGAAAGGAATCGTGAAAAGTCAAAGGTTCAAAAGATTGACTCAAAGGGTCTGAAGGTTGGCTACCTCGGGCGCCTTCACAATCTGAGGCCTAGAAGGGAACTAGCAAGAACCTAGAGGGTGACTGACAATTTATTAAGGGGAAGTTGGAAGACTGTGATAATAAGCTTATTCTTAAGGTACTCAACTTTCCCCTAAAGTCCAAAAGGAGGCTTTGTCCTACAAAATACTTGGGATAAGGGACATGTTTCCAAACCATACCCTCAGTGACATAGCAAGGTAAAGAAATCAAAGGGAGGTGGAAAATCTTATCACAAGAATCCTGCTTCAGACAAGAAACTTCCTCACTCTTAAGATCTAAGAAGAATGGTGGTTGATAATATTCTTCACAAGATAAATCAATCGTCAAAAGCTTCTACTTCAATCTGATAATATGGCTTCTACTTCTGTGGCTATGTCAAAAGCTTCTTGGATTGCCCTTGGCTCCCTTATATTGAGCAAAAATTTCAATCGTCCAGAGAATTCCTTGGTGTAGAGAAAGGTGATGAAACTACTTGAAGGATGATGGCTCACTTGGATCTGTTGTACTATCCTCTCAAATTTATCATGGAACTCGCAGAAAATTTCATTCTCACCCTTTGTGAGGCAATTAAGTCTCATCAACAATATGTTGGGATTCACCTTATCACTCCATCTTTGGAGGAACACTTCCTCCAATTTATCCATAGATACAATACTAGCGTTAGGGAGGTTATTATACCATCTCCAAGCATTATCATGAAGAGTGGCAGAGAACAACTTCATTGCTAGATATTCGACATAATCACTAATAGGATGGAGGTGAAAGAAGTCCCAAAAGTTACTCATATGGTATTCAATGTTTTCGTCATCGCTACCAGTGAATCTTGGGAGCCATTTTTCATATCTCAGAGGCATTTGTCGTGGGTAACTCGAAATTTTACTCATGTCTAAGGGTTTAAAATTACTCGGGTCCCATGAGAAGCCATGGTCGGATTTTTCATTAGTGGAGTCGTTGGATAATCCTTCTAGGGATCATCAAAAGGAAAAGAGGGGATCACCCTCAGTGGAGTCACTAGGTAAGCTTTTCAAAGTAAAGGATTTTGAGGAAAGGCTTACCGAGAAGTGTCGTCTTTGAGGAGAATTGAATCAGTGTTCCCCAACAACGACACCATAATGTTATCGCACAATTTGTACTTGTCCCAAAGGGAAAGGATAAGGGAGGAACATTGGTGTAACGAGAGGTTATCCTATCACTGTCACCTTAATAAGAAACCTCTTTCTGTTTAGGGATGATGGTCCAAGGGAGGCGTCCCCGGTGACCTGGGGGTTTGAGAAGGCAAAGGTCAAAATGCCAATAAAAGGTATCCCCTCTCACAGGTCACACTGATCAGAAATTCACAAGGTTTTAATCAATGAAGCAAATGATATGCTTGGATGTACCTGCCCAGAACAAAGCAACAAGAAAACGATATGTTTTGCAAGTACAACTTGATGTTAGTGCTTCATAAAACCATGGACTTATCAATAAAAGAAATAGTTGATGCAAGATGAAGAAAGCATAATTTTATAACAACAATGTATGTAAGATAATAGCTTCACAAATAATGCCTTAAAAGAGATTCACAATGACCAAAAATAACAACTCAATAATAACAATGTACTATAAATCAAATTTGCAATTGCTTTTAAGTGCTTTTATTGCTGCAATAAATGGCTGTAGCTTACTTTTGTAACATCAACAAGTAGGTTAGCAAATTAGTCTACTCTAGGGTTAGGAAAATTTAGTAGATAGCTTGAGGTAATAGTTTTGAGAGTTGTTTTCATCAATCAATCAAGTGTAAGGCCTAGATCAATGCCTTTAGGGTTAATGGAGTCACTTTTAGTAGTGGAAGACTTGAAGGAACAACTGATAATGTGAGAGATAGAGACAAGAAGTTCAATGATTGAGGTATTGGTAACCCAATGCCTCAATCACTAAGCCCTAGGGGGGAAATGACCACTAGGAAGTAGGTAACTCTAGGCCCTAGCGATTTTCCTCCCTCTTTAGCTCAAGGATGAAGTAAAAGATGACTTGATGAAGAAAAATATTCAAGAGTGTTGCAATGGAAAGTCCCTTAGCACAAAGCTTCAAGAAAGTATGGTTTCTAGCACAATCTAGTAGGTGAAAGGTTGTTAAGGCAAGAACAATAACATGTGCTTTAACCTCCTAGGGTTTTAAGCTAGCAATTGCATAATCTTGGAAGAAATGAAAGATAAACCACATTTTCTTTTCCTTTCTTATAAATGATCTCATAATCATAGCCAAATAGCCTAGTTACCCATTTTTGTTGCTCCGAGGAGGAAATGCGTTGTTCCAAAAAATACTTGAGGCTTTGATGGTTTGTCTTAATTTGGAAGCGTTGCCCCAATAGATAAGGGCACCACAAATCAACAACATGCAGGATAGCCAACATTTCATTTTCATAGATAGATTTGCCCAGATTTCTTTCAGATAGTTGCTTGCTGGTAAAGGCTAAAGGCCGACCCTCTTGCATAAGGACAACACCAATTCCTTTCCCCGAAGCATCACATTCCAAGACAAAGGTCTTTGTGAAATCAGGAAGGGCCAGGACTGGAGTGGTGCACATGGACATCTTCAAGGTTTGAAAATCTTGAGCAACAACTGGAGTCCAAGTGAAAGAGTTCTTTTTTAGGAGAGTAGTGAGAGGTGCTGCAATCTTTCTGTAATTCTTAACAAACTTGTGATAATAGCCTGTTAAGCCCATAAATCCACGCAAGCTTTTGAGATTCTTTGGGTGAGGCCAGTCTTGCATAGCTTCAATCTTTTTACGATCCACCCCAACGCCATCCTTGCCAACCAAATGACCCAAGTACTCTACTTCTGAGGCGCCAAAAGCACATTTAAACTGTTTCAGGAAAAGTTGGTGCTGAGAGATTAGATGGAGAACTCAATCCACATGAGCAAGATGTTCTGTCCAAGTCTTGCTATAGATGAGGATATCATCAAAGAAAACTAAGACAAAATGACGGAGAAAAGGACAAAAGACTTGATTCATGAGGCTTTGGAAGGTGGAGGGGTCATTACACAAGCCAAAGGGCATGACCAAAAACTCACAATGGCCCTCATGAGTTCTAAAGGCAGTCCTGGGAATGTCTGCCTCTTTCATACGTATCTGGTGGTAGCTCGAACAAAGATCAAGTTTAGTAAAGAATTGGGTGCCACTCAGTTCATCCAGGAGGTCATCAATGACATGAATGTGAAATTTGTCTTTAATGGTAAGTTTTTTGAGGGCACGGAAGTTAGGACACATTTTCCAAGAACCTTATTTCTTCAGGACCATGACCACATGAGAAGAGTAGGGGCTCGTACTAGGGAAGATAACGCTTGCATTAAGGAGTTCCTGGACCATTTTCTCAATTTCATTTTTTTGGGAAAAGGGGTGATGATATGGATGGATATTGGGAGGAAGGCTTCCAGGTACAAGGGGAATGAAATGATCATGAACACCACGTGAAGGAGGGAGTCCTTGGGGAGTGGAAAAGACCACTTGATGTTTAGAAAGGATGTCTTGGAGGTCTTGCGACACCGAGGGTGTTTCTGTTGCTTGGATGTCATGGAGTTGAGCAATAACACCAGAATGACCCTTTTTGAGCAGATTTTCCATGTGATGGGAACTAATGATCTCAGGTGACCCGACGGTGATGCCTTGGAACTTATATTGGTGGCCTTCCTGGTCAAATTGCATGGTTAATTTCTTAAAATCCATGAGAATGGGACCCAAAGTCCTTAGCCAGTCTGCACCCAACACAATGTCACACCCGCCCATGTCTATAACAAACATATGAGATTTCAGGTGGTAGTCACCAATTTGGAGACACACATTTTCACAATGCCCTCCACATTTCATGGAGCCACCATTAGCAATCATGATTTGGAAATTATTGACGACATGGATGTAGCAATGAGTTTCTTGGGCAATGAATAAAATTATGGGTGCTTCCACTATCAACCAGAATGATGACCTTCCGATGCTTGATGTAGCCGATTAGCTTGAGGGTTTGGGGAGTGGAGAAGCCAGTGAGAGCATTGAGGGAAATTACCAGTTCTACTTCCGGAGGGTCTGAGGGAGGGGTTATGTCGGGGGTTTCAGGTGACTCATACACAAGGGGAGTTTCAATATCCTCTTCCAAAATATCCTCGGAGATGGCCATAAGCAACTTTTGTTCCTTACACTTGTGGCCCGAAAATTATTTGTCATCACAATTATAACAAAGGCCTTTGAGTTGGTGTTCAACCATTTCAGCCCTGGTCAATTTTTGGATCTTTAGTGGAGCGGAGGGAGTAGTGGATTTACTGGTTTAGGGCGAGGGATAAAGGAGGGTTTCCAGTTTTGAGAAGATACAACCTATTGTGCTTCTTTAGCTCTTTTAGTAGCCTCCACCCAACTCTGAGGCCGAGCCATGAGGACATGGGCCCGAAGCTCATCCTTGAGGCCACTGATAAAACATTCTCGAAAAAAGGCATTAGACATGCCCTCTGTCCGAAAATCCAGGCACTCAAAGGCATCTATAAAGTCTTCCACTATTCCTGATTGTTTAAACTTTGTCAAATGACCCAAATGGTTGGTGTTAGTGTCAAAGTGTTCATAAAGCTCTGCCACAAAGTGTGTCCAAGCAATATACCCTTGACGAGAATTTTTTCTCCATTGCCACCAT
>SNQJ01S0075510.1:0-19363 GCA_010110895.2 Picea sitchensis
AAAAAAAAAAAAAAACCATCCATATGGTGGCCTATATACAAAATGGCAGTGGTCGGTCAATCATTGACCACTGCCACCCTTGCCACCCTCAGGAGCATCCTGGAAATATATATTTATTCTCTTACTCTAGGAAGCACATCGAGAGGTTCTAGGCCTGGGTGTGCTTCGACGCTCTGGCGACTGCACAAAGAATAAACAATGTTATAAAAAAATTTCCTCAATGAATTAATAGACATACAAAATGATACTTGGTAATTTAACTTAAGAAAACTCACCACATATGTTTTTGTCATTCGTGAGGGTTTTACCCTCCTCCCTGACCCCAATATTTCCTTGATTCCACCCTGCATCATCTACAAGGATCAAGTAAAGAAAATTAAAAAAATATGCATAAAATAAAATTCATGAAACATAATAAAAAATATCATCAATGAATTATCTCACCGTGAATATCTTAGGCCTTGATGGAGATTCACTAGTAGATGGAGCACAAGGTTGTAAAACCAGCTCTAAAAAAACCTCTACTGTGGTAGTCTTGGTTGATGGGGATGATGGAAATGGTGGTGGGGGTGGGTGGAATATAGGTGGTGTGGATGGGTTCCCTGCATATGAATCCATTGAGAATGTGTGCAATAAGACTGATGTTGAGGGTGGGTTGCAATGGACCCTGATCATAGGTTGTACAAGTGATTGCAACTCCATAGGCCTGGAGAAAGGTCACCCATAAGTAACGCCTAGGTTCCTAGGGAGTGCAATAATACTATAGCTAGAAAATATATCCACATCCTGCATACATATTAATAAAATTGAACTATTAGTACCAAATAGTAAAATTTAAAAACATAAACACAAACAATTTGAGAATTATACGATATTTAACTCTACAATAATACATGTGACATAGGTGACTTGTCTATCCTAGATGGACATTCCCCGACATCACCTAGTCCAAAATCCTGTAGAAACACGAGAACATTAAAAATTTGAGGATGCAATAAAATAAAATAAATGACTATGGTGAATTTATCAAATGTGATACATACATGTGTGTGGGGTGCACCCAATGAACATGTTGTCTCTACTGCTGCATTAGTGGTGGGGCTAGGAATTGATGCATCCATCGACATAGAGGGTCTACTGCTAATACAAAACAACTACAGAACAACATACATTAAAATATTGATATAAATACATAAAATTAAAAAGAAATATATAACGATGAAGAACATAGTGAGAGTTAAGATACTAACCTCTTCCATGAAGCTATGTTTTCCACTGGGATCTATAGGCCTATAACATGTTTTTCCGCAGCTCGAGCATATGTGAGGTTCACATGGACAAATATTATGTTCACGTGCCCTCTCTGGACTGTAATCTCCTATGCATGTTGACGCTCCAACCCCTCTATGAATGTCACTGGTAGGCACCTCTTACCGAGATAGTGCAAAAAATCTATTGTGTTGCACTAGGATAAGGTCCAATGATGAAATGGTTGGTTGTACCTGTTTCAAGCTCTCGACAATAGGAGGATGTTGGGTAGGGGGGTCAGGCCTTTTCCTAGGGGGACGAGGACCTAACACAGGGTCATTCCTGGCGTGCTCTCAGTCACGTGTGGACCCTCGACTCACCCCCTGAAATTCACCAATGTCAAAGTAGTTGCCATGCTTACCCAAAATAAACTCAACCCATAATTTTCTCATAAATTATAATGACATATCCCTATTATTGCAAGGAGGTTTATCAAAAACCATATACCACCTATCCATCTAGTTTTGACTAATCTGGGGATGGATGCACCATTCAATTGAGATGTGTTTCTTGGTCCATGGTAGTTCTTGTCCATTTCTAGGATCCCTACAAATAGACAATATTTTTTGTTTTGAAATGACTAGTTCTTTGAGTTGGTTTATGTCCAAACCAATACTATAGTACTCATACATTCTTTCCCTATAATAAGAAAATAGAGGTCAATTTCCCTTAGGAACTTGTAATGGACTTCACAATGATGTCAAAAAAGTGATCAAAGATACTATGCTAGGCTCTCAAGTGTCCCTTAATTTTTCCTCAAGGGTTCTTAATACAACCAACCCCTCATTAATTTGAGTGTTTACATTTGGTGGTTGTGGTGGGTTGGGGTTTTGATATTCTTGGTTTTCTTCTAAGTGGTTTACATTGTATTGGGGTTCCATTATATTATATATGCTACAATTTAAAATCCATGGCATGTAAATTAGGTTTATTTTTTTAATTAAAATACAAAATTATATATATATTTTAATTTAGATTCTTGAGAGAAAAAGACTAAATTGGAAATGACTAATTTAGGTAAAAAATATGATAAATCAACCATACCTGAACACTGTGGCAAGATCCTCCCTTTGTTGCTCCTCTCTATCTCCTCTCTATTTTCTCAATGAGAGTCAAAACACAAGCACAATTTGTGCACAATGAGCACAAATCATGCTCACAACGCTTTAAATTTTTCTAACATAATGAACATGCACGCATTCCTAGGAACACACACGTGTTCTTAGGAAAAAACACACATTATGTGACGTCCCCAACCCTCAAACCTCTTCCAGGTAACACTACCTAAACAACGGTATTTTTGTTTTTCTCCTCCGATACCATTTTGTGAAATTCCCGGCCTTAAACCAATAGGGCGGGCCATGCCACCGAATAAATTTCATTCTCCGATACCATATATATATATATATATATATATATATATATATATAATGCAATTTAAATAGTTATAATTTTTTTTCATACACCTATTCATGCAGAAACAACATTAAAACATACGTGCAATATATACAGACAATTCAAATAATATTATAACTTGATTTCAATATACACATCATATAGAGAAAAAATATTTGGTACTTATATTTTAATATATGACCACCAACTACGTGCATACCTTCCATGAACCTCCCATCCTTAAACCATGCTTCTCATCACACTCAACAGTGGGTCACCCCTGAACTGGGACTAGACTCCAGCGAGCAAGGGATTCCTAGGCTTGGCTAGGACAACATGAAAGTCGCATAGATCAACATGAATGATTTTCTCCCAGGAGCCACTTATGCCCATAGTCCACAGACCATCATTCCACACACGCTTGTCTCACCCCATGAGTGTACACCTTCACTATCACAAGTCCATCGGCTATCCACCTCCCTTCCACGGCTTTAACAATAGGATGGACCAGAAGACGGGACTCCCACCAGGAGAACTCACTTCCTCAGCACACTCTCTCACTTGGAGAGAGTTGCTCACATGCCTGACAACCTGCCTCTTCTATCCATATCCTAAGTCCAATGGGTAACCTCCGCAACCAGAATTGGGTATGGGCTCTGGTAATGATAGCAAGCCACACCGGTCCAGAGAAAACATGGGTAGCAACAGTAAAGGCTAAGGCACGATATGGCTCAGACACTATGCAGTCTTGTTGTGCTTCACAGGAAAAATGGTTAGCTTCATAACACAGGTGTGCAAGTTTCAGAAGTTGCATAGATCGATGATGGAGGCAATGGATGGTTCTATCCAGGCTCTCCATGTCTCAGTGCATGCATCAATGGGGAGTATGGTTTACTTTCAGAGTGGCGACCATCGCAAGAATGGTGATGGAGCCCCCAATGAACTGACTTTCCCACCTAAAAACTGCATGCACCCAGGTTGACACATGTCTTCCTGAAGCTGCATGAGCTACACTTAACAATCATTCCCTTTCCCCAGGAACTTAAGACAACATAGGTTATGTCAAACCTTAGCCTCTAGGTAATAATAATATAATATTGTTCCTTTAGAGGTAAGCCCTCTAGCTTAGCCCCTATTCCTAGACACTTAGCCCCTTCCCTTTCCCTACCTAGTGGAGCTTAGTCCCCCATAACTCTTTCTTCGTGGTCGGTCTACACGCAGTGACGTAATTTTATTAATGATGTGAGTATTTACATATATAGAATCAGGCTCATTGGCCTTAACATCTGGGCTCTTCTACATAATAAACACGTAAGTATTCCATCTTACAAACACTTGGATCACCATCCTATAAACATAATTACAATTCAACAGGGGCTCAACCTTGGGGTGTTACAACCCCCTCGCCTTATTTTTGCACTGTCCTCAATGAAACTTATTTACACAACAACAACAATATTTCCAAAATATTCAAAACTATGTGGGTACTCTACCCGCATAACATCTTCATGCTCCCACGTTTCATCCTCAGGACCGTACCAGGTCCAATGAACCTTTACAAGCTTTATGAATCGATTCCAGAGTTGCTTTCTCTTCCAGTCCAGCATGCACATAGGATGCACATGCAAGGCACCTTCTTGCTTCACTTGAATCACATTCCAATCAATCACATGATTAGCATCAGGTATATACTTTTTGAGAAATGATACATGAAATACATTATGAATAGTCATGGATGCAGGAAATGCAAGCATATAAGATACTGGTCCAATCCTTTCTATAATTTCAAATGGTCCACAATATCTGGCTACCAACTTGGAATAGCTTCCTAGCTTCAGGGAACTTATGTTGGCTTTCACCTTTAAGAAAACATGATCACCCACTTTAAACTCCCTGTGGGTTCTGTCTTTGTTTGCATATATTTTATGCTTGTCTTGGGCAGCCTTCAAATTCATCTTTATCTTTAACAATTTCTCTTCCATTTCCCTGAGAAACTCTGGCCCAACCATTGCCTTATCATTTGGGTTGTCCCAGCTTACTGGGGTGTTGCACTTTCTACCATAAAGTCTTCAAACAGGCTCATCTTCAGTGATGCTTGATACCCATTGTTGTAGGAAAATTCTACCAAGTGTAGATAATATTCCCATTTAGATGGTTTTTCCATAACATACATTCTTAACATATCATATATCACTTGATTTACTCTTTATGTTTGTCCATCAGACTCAGGATGATAATTTGCGTTGAATTTCAGGTTCGTTCCGAACCCCTTGGATAATCCTCTCCAAAACTTAGATGTAAACTTTGGGTCTTTGACAAAAACAATTGTCTTGGGCATGCCATGCAAGCATGCTACTTACCTCATATAAATATCAGCAACATCAGTTGCCTTGTGAGTAGTCTTCAATGGAATAAAATGGGCAGATTTAGTAATCTTATCCACCACTACCATGATGGAATCATGTTGCTTGTTTGTTCTGGGTAATCCTGTGTTGAAATACATTGTCACCACTTCCCACTTCCACTCATGGATGGTTAATGGTTGTAGCAACACAACTAGGTGTCTATGCTAAACTTTGACCCTTTGACACTCCATACATCCGGCAATGTACTCTGCAATTTCTTTTTTCATACCTGGCCAATGGTAATGACTCTTGATTGCTGAAATTGTTTTCGGATATCCTGGGTGTCCCGCATAAGGTACATTATGCATCTCTTTTAAAATCACACTCCTCAATTCTAGAGAATTTGGTACATAAACTTTGTTTTTGTACAAGAGAATTCCATCAATTGCCAATTCATAATCTTCATATTTCTGCTTCATTTTACCTTGCTTCAATTTAGTTACCAATTCCATGTATTGCAAATCAACTTTTGTAGCCTCATAAATTCTTCTTTTAAGATCCGTCTGATACATGCTAATGGTTGTAGCATGCATTTCTTGCACTCTCCTGCTGAGTGCATCAACCATTTTGTTCTCCTTTCCTTTGATATGCTTGATATCAAAGTCATATTCACAAAGGAATTCCAACCATCTACTCTGCCTAGCATTCAAAGTAGGCTGATCAAATAGATACTTCAAACCATTATGGCATGTCCTCAACTCAAACCTCTTTCCCATGAGGTAGTGCCTCCACTTCTTCAAAGCGTTCACTATGGATTCCAACTCCAAATCATGAGTGGCATAGAGCCTTTCATGCTCTTTCAATTTTATTTACTTGAAACATATCAAAAATACTTTTTGACTAAGGACTCCTCCTGGTCCTTCTTTGCATGTGTCTATGCAAACCACAAAATATTCATTCGGATTTGTAATCTTCAGAATTGGAGAATTCATTAACAACTACTTCAATTGTTGTAAGATATTTTCACATTCTTTTGTCCATTGAAACTTCTTCCCCTTCCTTTGCAAGGAAGTGATGCAGTGAGCTATTCTCAAAAACCCTGCAATGAACCTTTTGTAGTAGCCATCTAGAACCATGAATGATCTGACTTATGTCACATTCTTAGGTGTTTTCCACCATTTAATGGCCTCAATATTTTGAGGGTCCATTTCTGTCCCTTTTTCAGATATGATATGCCCCAAATAGTGAATTATGTTTTGAGAAAATGAGCACTTGCTCAATTTGGAATAGAACTGATGTTCTCTTAGCACTTGCAGCACCATCCTCAAACAATGTTCATGTTCTTATTTTGACTTGGAATATATAAGGATGTCATCCAAAAATACAATGACAAATTTGTCTAAATATTCTCGAAAAACACCATTCATTAAGCACATGAAAATAGTTGGTGCATTTTATAACGAAAATGGCACCACTGTGAACTCATAATGACCATACCTTCTCTTGAAGGTGATCTTGTTGATGTATTCCTCTTTAATCCTTACCTGATGGTATCCTGACCTGAGATCTATCTTTGAAAATATCCTAGCATCCTTCAACTGATCGAAGAGATCATCTGCTTGTCAGCTAATTTGGTCAAGAAGATCATCAATCCTTGGTAGAGGATACTTATTTATTATAGTCACTTTGTTCAAGCTATTTTGTCGCTTGTTATTTATAGTCACTTTGTTCAACTGTTTGAAATCGATGCACAATCTCAATGTCCCATATTTCTTCTTCATGAACAAGACTAAGGCACCCCAAGGTGACACACTTGGGAGTATATAACCCTTCTTCAAAATCTCTTCAAGCTACATTTGCAACTCCTTCAACTTTGGTGTACTCATTCTGTAAGGAGTCTTTGATACTGGAGTTTCTTTGGGCATTAAATTAATAGAGAAATCCATATCTCTCTTTCAGGGTAGTCCTAGTACCTCCTTGAACACATCTTTAAAATCTTCCAGGATTGCATGATCCTTCATACTTGGCACCTTATCCTTAGATGCTTCCTCCATATGGGCTGCAAATATTTGACATCCCTTCCTATAACACTTCTTCAGTTGCATTGCTGAGATTTCTTGGACAGTAACTACCCTGGGAATTCCTTGGAATGCTCTCTGATTTCCTTCCTCATCCAAGCAAGTGAATGCCTTTTTATGGAAGTCTAATATGGCTTGGTGTTGGTCCAACCAATCCATATAAATTAGGCAATCATATGATCGCAAAGGGAATATTTTCAAATCTTCCTTGGTACTCAGTCCATTCATGCCCAGTAGACATGATTTAACCAACTCAACAACCTTCCTCTTGGCTCTTGTAGTCAGTTGTACCAACCAAGATTTATCATGCTTACTTCTTTGAAAAAACAATCTTTCCACAACTTTAGGATATATGTAACTATGAACGGCTCCTGAGTCTATTAAAATACTAAAGGCATGGTTATTGATCATACCTTCGACTTTAATCATGTGTGATTGAAACTCATCTTTCTTGTTCTCCAGGGCTACATAGATTCTTGGTACTCTTCTTCCCATGTCCTCCACTGTTTATGCTTGTTTAACATGGTGAACAACCCTCACTCTGTCCTTTCTATGAGGGAAATCTCTATACCTATGATTTCCATTATAGCCCCAACATTTCATAGGTGTCTACCTTGGCCTTTTCCCACCTAATTCAACCATCCTAGGCTCCCTCAAAATTGGTTGTCTTTGAGGACTATTTATGAAAAATGGTGGCTTGCTTCCCTTCTGCCTATGTTCCTTATTGAACTTATTCTTATCTTCCCAATCTCTTTGGAAAGTAGGCTTTCCCCTATGTTGATCATATAATCATTTTTCTCTCCTTATGGTTTCTTCCAGAGTCATAGGATCATCATATTAGATTTTATCACTGATGAAATATGGCATCCCACTCATATATGTCTGGATCTCGACTGCCTCATCCTTAATGAAAGGGGCATACTTCAACAACTCTAGAAATATCCTCTCATATTCATCTATAGTCATGCTACCCAGTTTAAGTTCAAAGAACTCTTTTATATTTTTGTCATAGTATCTCTTGGATAAGTACTTATTTTCAAAAAAATTCTTGAATTCCTTCCAAGTCACATTTTTCTCCTTGAGGCACTGTACTTGCACCAGCTGATCCCACCATATGGATGCCTTTCCTTTAAGTTGGTATATGGAAATTTTTCCCTCTGCATGAGAAGAATAGTTTTGCAATTGGAAGTACTTCCGCATGCCTAGCAACCATGTTTCAACATCTTCATCCTTCTTATCCTCCGCATCAAAAGTAGGAGTTTTGATCTTATTCATTTCTCCTTTCAACTCATCCACCCCAGACCTTCTATGTTTCCTGACAGGGGATGTACTTGAGCTATTGTGTTCTCTCTTATGGGAATGCTTTTGGAAGTGTTGGTGATGTCTTCTACCACGTATTCCTCTTCTTTCCTCAGTAGGGGACTTGTGGTTCTCTGATTTGTTGGATCCACTCTCCTTATCCAAATTCTTTTCAATTCTTTTCAGTCTCCTCATTAAGTTCATATTGAAGTCTTCCTATTTCTCCTTGGCTCTCTTAAGTTTTTCATTATTTTCTTGGTGAATTTGGACATCTTTCTTCAAATTTTTAATGATGTTCACCATTCTCACTTCTTTATCTATTTCTTCTCCATTCCCATTGGAGTTCATTCCTTCAACTCCCAAATGGACATCCATTCCTCTAACTTCATCCTATGGACTATAAGTGTCATGTGCTTCCTCCGTTTCTCTTCACTAGGTAACAATTATGTTCGGTTCTAACAATTGGTAATGCTGCAAAAATGTGCAGTCAACTGAATTTATTCTTAGGAATTAGGGTGATAATAATAAAAGGATATAGCATATTTATTCTTAGGAATTAGATTAATGCATGTATAAATGAGAGTGCCAAGCATATTACCCGATATCTAGAACTCATGCACCACCTTCAACAGATCCTCCTTGATCAAATCATAGAAACCAATGTGGAATTCAACCGTTAATCCATTTGGAAGTAGACTCTTCCCCTTATTTAAAGAAGAAAGAGTGGAAACAACTTATCCCTATGTAACCTCTTCTTCCAATAGTTGGTTCATTTAATCTTTAATCGCTAGAGGAATTTTATTAAGGATCTATAGAATCTCTTGAATTGAGAAAGTTAGGGGTTCTTTGAATAGGGAGCTAAAATGATTGACCCCAACCTCTGCCTTCTCTTTAAAGGTTCTTGCCACTTCACCCTCTGAATTTTTGATCGCCCATATGGTATTAATGTTTTTGTTGTAGTGGGAAAATTGAAGGAAAATTTTGGTATTACTATCTCCTTATTGAATCCACATCGCTTTGCTCTTAAGCCTCCATGAAATTTCCTCTTTATCCAGAAGCTCCCGTGGTTCGTATTTATGAGCGGAATGAAATAAATAACAGACTAAATACAATAACACAAAGATACTGAGAACAACAACATATATCCAGTGAACAATAACTTCAATTGAATAAATAAAATAGGCTGAAACTGTAAAACTGCAGAACTGAAAACAACTTGCTCGAATGGTGGTAGCTATCTCTGATAAGAGATGTGGATTATATGCACATTTGTCTGAGAAGAATGATTACAATGAGGCTCCAAAGGCCTTTTTAACATTACTCATGAATTCCAAAACCCTAGACATCCAAAAGCCTAACCCTAGGAGATGAAATGCCAAAAGTTATGTGGGCCCCGATGGGTAATTTGGTACCTCAACTTCCCAGGGTCGTAACTATTGCATACGACCTTTGTCTTAGGTGTGTGATAGCCCGTTGGAAGGGTATTTTCTAGAAATACACATTATGCCATCAAATTCTGACACCATCTATAGTTTGACTATGGTAAGCCAAAAAAACAATGTTTAGGGCCCCAAAACGGCCCTGGAAGTACATAAAGATGTACTGACATTAAAACTTCAAAAATAAGTCAGTTGGAATAGGTGGGTGGCCACCAATATCCATATGGATGCTATGTAGGGATTCAGGATAGCCCCAGAAGTGCAGAACCCACAATTACAAATAAATGTCATAATTATAGATAAACGTGTTGAACTAAAAACTTTCAAGAGGAGCCAATTGGAAAAGTTGGGTGGCCACCAATGTCCACCTGGATTAGTCCTCCCCCGTTAGGAATCAATTCTCTCCATTGCATTGAGTTCCACCATCAAGTGAGGAAATTTCTATTGAATTTGGCCCTGGGTGAGCCACTTTCCTTAGTGCAGGAGTTGCCTTGCCTTGACATCCTAATAAATTTGGATCCTCTACTGGCAAGTTCCATTGACTTGTGTGTCCACTATCTTATCATTGGATGCTTTTTCCATGTAGTCAGGGTTGAGATATGTTGGTGTCAACTGTTCTGCAATCTCTAAGGTGTCCAATAATGGTGGAAAATATGGTCGGAGGAGTTCCACACTGAACACTAGGTGCAAGCCAAGGAAGGGGGGAGTGTTGAGATCAAAATCATTGTCACCCACAAACTTGGTGATAGTGTAAGGCCCATAGTGAAGTGGACAAAACTTATGATGGGGCCCTGTAAGGCATTCTTTCTGCAAATGTAACCATACCTTTTCTCCCACCTGAAACTTGTGCGGTACCCAATGTTGATCATGGAACTGCTTGTACTTAGCATTTGCTTTCTACAAAATATCATGGGCATGTTGGTGGATGTGATGAATATTCTCAATGAATCTGGTGGCTTTATCAGCCTCTGACTAAACATGGGAATACATTGTCTGTGTGGTTGCAAGAGGTAGTGCAACATCAATGGGATCCAAGAATTGGAATCCTATCCCCACCTTAAATTGGCTATGGATGGTGGAGATATGGAGAGCCATGTTGTAGTTGTGTTGAACATAGGGAAGAATCTCATCCCATGTACGTAAATTCCTAGAGTTATATATGCGCAAGGTTTGCACAATCATCTGATTGATGACATCTGTTTGGCCATTAGTTTGAGGGTGGAAGGCACTGTATTTAATGATCTTGGTGTCCAACAGTGACCAAAGACTCGACCAAAATGTGTTGAGGAACCTGTTTTCCCAATCAAAGATGATGGTATTTGGTATCCCAAAATGGAACCACACTAGTTCGAAGAAGATCTTGGCAATATCTTCCACTTTGATGTTCTTCTTGCAGGCTGTGATAATGGCCATCTTTGTAAACCAATCAACCACCACAAATATACAATATTTTCCTTGCTTGGTGGATGGAAGGAAAGACATGTGATCCATTGAGATGGATTCCCAATGCCTCTCGGGAGTAGGAAGAAGGGTGTATAAGCCTTGGTTCTTGATGGTTGGATTAACAATGACACAGGAAGTGCAAGATATGATATATTTGTTGACGTCCTGTTGAATTTTTGGCTAATAAAAATGTTTCTGTAGAATGGCCACAATTTTCTCCACGCAAAAATGTCCTTCCATCCAACTGTAGTGAGCCTCCCAAATCATATTTGCACGCTTGCTTTCAATAACACATAGGTGGCCCATATGGAATAACAGTTTGTCCTGAATGTGAAAATCGATGACATTCTCACTTGTAACCAAGAGTTGATAGGTGGTGGCGAAGTTGGGATCTTGCTGATAAATTTGGGGCCACCCAGATGCCTCATTCCAAAAGGAGTGGAGCACGATGGTGGGTGTAGCCACGGGAGGTCGACTGAGGCAATCGACGACACAATTTGTGCTCCCTATCTTATACTTGATGTTGATATGGAACTATTGCAGATATGTAGACCACTTCTCATGGCGGTCGTTATGCAACTTCCCTTATGTCTCTATGAATTGTAGAGGCTTGTGATCAGTGTGGATGATTGTCTCCTTTTCCATAATGTAATTTTTCCATTGACGGTTGGATTTCACAATGGAATACATTTCCTTGTCATATCTGGGGTATTTTCGAACAATATCTGAGAGTGTCTCACTATGGTATGCAAATCAGATAAGGAGAGTACTAGAGTCGAGCACAAGAGATGCTTCATATCATCAAATGCTCATTTTTGTGCCTTCCCCCACACAAAATTTTCCTTCCCACTTCCCTTGGTCACTTGATTGAGGGCCCATGCAATATGGGAGATTCCTAGCATGAACCGTCAGTAGAAGTTGGAAAGTCCCAAGAAGCTCTGAAGCTCGGTTAGTGTAGTCGGGGTTGCGCAGTCAAAGATGACTTAGATGTTAGATGGATCCACATGTACCCCATGCTCATCAACATTTATCCCAAGTATTGGATTCTATTCATGCCAAAGGATCATTTTTTCAAGTTGGCATATAGCTTGTGTTTCCACAGAGTGCTCAAAACCTGTTGAATATGCTGCATGTGCTCCTCCCAAGTTTTTTTGAAGATGGGGATGCCATCCAGATATAACACCACAAAAGAGTTGGTGTAGGGTATCAATACATGATCCATCAACCTCATGAAAGTTGTCGATGCATTTGTAAATCCAAAGGGCATGACCAACCATTTGATGAGACCTTATTTAGATTTGAAAGTTCTCTTCTATACATCAATTAGTTCGATGGAACCTGGTGGTATCTAGACTTTAGGTCAATCTTGATGAAGAAATTTCCCTCCTTGAGTTGGTCAAGAAGGTCATCAATTCGGGGAATTAGGTACCACTTCCTGACTATGATTTTTTTTAATGCTTTGTAATCAATGTAGAGCCTCTAGGTCCCATCTTTCTTCTATGCTAGTACAATTGGGCTTCTTCAAGGGGAGGAGATAGGTATCTTGTGACCCTTTTGAAGAAACTCTTGGATCTGACGCTTGATTTAGTCATTTTCCATCAATGAGCGACGATAGGATGGTCCATTAGGAAGAGGTGCAATGGGGGTTAGATCAATTGGATGCTTGACTTGGTAGTGTGCCAGTACCCTGGTGAGTGAGGAGAAGGTGTCTTTGTACTCTTCCATGATCCCATCCATTGCTTCCACTACAAAGAGAGGATCTGTGTAGAGGTCACAGATGTGGCGAAGATCTTCTACTTATAGTGAACATGGATCACAAAGAAGACGAACTTCTCGGTCTGTGAAATTACCTTACTGCATTGCTTAGCAAAGATTAAAGAAATAGCGATAGGTGACGCTACCTCTAGTATCCTGTACAATTGTCTACCCAAAGTAATAATAACACTACGGGGTATAGACTCATACACAACATGTCGCTTCCAAAAATATGGTTGTCCTAAAAGAACATCACAAAATTCAAGGGGAGAAATATCACACAATACCTCATCTTTGAAGGGCTTGATGTCATAGGGTAGAAAAAACTATTGGTTGACACAGAGATCTCTTCCTTGGTGAAGCCAATCGATGGTGTAGGGCTGTGAATGTGGTGTCATCGACAGGTCCAACCGATTGATGACCTATGTTGAGATCATGTTCTTCTAACTGCCACTATTGAAAATGAAATGAAAAAGACCCCCCTTTACCCGCATCTGTGAGTGAAAGAGGCATTCCCCTTCCTTTGGTTCTTCTAGTTCGCTTAGCTGGAATTTGGTGGTGGTGATAGTGGCACTGGGTTTGGCATCGATAATATGCTTCCATCCTTCTAGATTTGATTAAGAGTCAGATTCTTTCTCTGACTCGGAAGCTTTCAGCTCGGCCACCAACGACTGCTTGGAGCGACATTCTTCGGTGTTGTGCCAAGGGATTTTATGGTATTCACACCACTTTACCATGTCCTTCTTTGACTTCTCATTACCCTTCTTGGGTTGTGTCTTGCATTGGTTGTCTTGAGAGTGGAAATATTTGCTTTTTCTTTTGTTTTGTGGGTTGGGGCCACCTTTTCCCTGCTTCTACTATGAGGAGTTTGCAGATCCAAACTCTCACCTCTTTTGCTTAAATTTCTGCTCAATCTTGACAACATATCTATAAGTCGTACCCAATGATGCAATGTCCAGAAAATTCATTTATGTTTGAATGTATCTATGAAGACAACCGCAGTATTTAAGCACAATATGTTTTTCAAATTCTTTGATACCCAATTTTGTGCACAGGGTAAGGAAAATATTGGTGAAATCTGGTATTGTCTGATCCCTTTCATGACGCAGCGTGGTCCATCTTGTGTACTGATCCTCTTAGCTTCCAACATGGTAGTATTGTTCTTTAATGGCATCCTTGAAGGAATCCCATGTGGGGGATACCACATATATTGCATATTCCTCTATGTCCCTTTTCTAAGAGTAAGTATCCCACTAGTCCTTATCATGGGGGATGACCTTGAGGAGTGCAAAAGTAATATTTTTCCTATTGGAAAAATTGTGGACTGAAAAATATCCATCGAGAAGATTTAGCCATTTATCTATAGCATATGAATCTATCAGTCCTTAAAATAATGGAATATCAAAATTTACTTGTACCTTTAATGGGGTTGCATGGCCGTTTGATGAAGATGCGTCTCATGTGGGCAGCCACCGAAGGATCTGTGCAAATTTGTTCATCATTTTGTTCCTTTGTCACGCAAGGGATTCCTCGAGAAACAGTTTAAAAGGATCTCATGGTCCATCATCTTTATTATCATCCCACATGATTTTTTGTTGGGCTCGGCATGAACGATATTGCAAAGGCTCGACTGGTTTGAGTCCCAACTTCTTGTACCTAGATCTTATCGAGGACATGCACGAAGAGAAATAAAAGAAGAGCAGACCAATTTAATACCACTCATCCAGATTTATGAGTGGATCGAAACAAATAATAGACTAAATAAAATAACACAGACATACTGAGAACAACAACATATATCCAGTGAATAATAACTTCTATTGAATAAATAAAATAGGTTGAAACTGTAAAACTACATAATGGAAAACAACTTGCTTGAATGGTGGTAGTTGTCTCTTAGAAGAGATGTTGCTCCTACGTGCATTTATCTGAGTATAATGATTACAATGAGGCTCCAAAGGAATTTTTAACATTACTCATGAATTCCTAAACCCTAGACATCCAAAAATATAACCCTAGGAGATGAAACACCCAAAGTTATGTGGGCCCCGATGGGTAAATTGGTACCTCAAATTCCTGGGGTTGTAAATTTTTCATACAACCTTTGTTTTAGGTGTGTTATATCCCATTGGAAAGATATTTTCTAGAACTACACATTATGCCACCAAAATATAACTTTATCTACAGTTTGACTATGGCAAGACAAAAAGCAATTTATTTAGGGCCCCAAAATGGCCCTGGAAGTACAAAAAGATGTAATGACATGAAAAATTCCAAAATAAGCCAGTTGGAATACGTGGGAAGCCACCAATATCCACCTGGATGTTGTGTATGGCTTCAGGATATCCCCAGAAGTGATGAACCCACAATTACAAAAAAATGTCATCATTATAGAGAAACATGTTGAACTAAAACCTGTCAAGAGGAGCCAGTTGGAATAGGTGGGTGGCCACCAATATCCACCTAGATCATCCCGATGCAAATATTCCAAGGATCTGAGCCTTTGAATATCACCCTCCAAAAATATACCAAAAGAGTTGTATTTGTAAATACTTTTAATTTTGGATTCAGTGTCCTTTAGAAGAGTTTGAGGCTTCTCTTTGAATGAAACATACCATTTTTTGGTGACTCTTTTAACTCTGGCTATATTTTCTACAATAAGCATCATATAGGAGGAAGAGTGAAGAGGAAAAAGGGGCACCCATTCTTCTTTTATCATTTTTTTATAGTCATCCTCCAAGAGCCATGCATGGTTGAACTTCAAAGGAATTGTTAGTTTACGATCTTCAAGATCCATTTCAAGGAAAATAGGAAGGTGGTCAAAGAGCCTCCCTGTTTCCACCGATGATTTAAAGAGAAGGGGACTGTTGAACAAGGCTTTAGATACAAAAAATGATCGTTCCTTTTGGAAATGGCCTCATCATTGCTCCTAAAAGGTTTCCATGTCGGAACTAATTTAATAGGTTTCACATCAATCAGCTTGTGAGATTCAAAAAATGCATCGAAGTAGTCACACATTTTATCCTACCTAGGCTGATGTCCCCATACCTCACTCAATGATAATGTAAGTTTACAATATCCACCAAGGAGAACATGATGATCACTAAGTATACTAGAAGCTTCCAGATTGTCCTAGAAAGGCCTTATGTCCAACTATGGACCAAGTAATGTTTATCACCTTCAAATGAAAACCAAATTTCTTCACTACCAAATCCATCGAAATGATTGAATTATTGGATGATGATGAGATAGCCTAAAGAGAAGGATTTGATGTTGTAAGTAACCTTTCATATAGACACTCTACATACAATGTGTAGAAGGACCTTCCCTTTAACCATGGTTTGAATGCAACACAAGATTTTGACACTACAAACATAGTTTCTCTAATAAGGATAATGTTAGGATTATGGGATTTGAAAAGACTTTTGAGGGTATATACTTTGCAGGTTCCCCCAACCCCACAAGTATTAAAATATAGGCATATCATGGGGAATCCTTCCTCAAGGATTTCCCTACTCCAAGATCCCTTGTAATCATGGATTGTTTACCTTTACCTTTATTAATATCCTAGATTTCCTTTTTCTATGTAATATTCTAGATATAAAATAGTATGCAGAACAAAAACAATTAGCTAGAAATGGCAGATAAACAAATATATAACCAGAACAACACCACAATAATACCAAAATAATACCAGAATAACACTAGAAAGAACACTTTGATTTCTGAGAGCGATGTTCACTTGCCTCTTCGAGGGGGAAACCTCCAGCAGAGCATAGCTCTATTACAATAATATCCAAGACAAAAATTCTCATACCCTCGACTCCTATTTATACTAAATATGTCTATCAAAAGAACAATCTACAGGAAGATCCTTCTATAAGAGGAAGCTTCTATTAGGTCTTCTTACATTTGACTTATTCTTCCTTATTGATTATCCTTATTAATATTGACCTTTATTACATGGAAATATATTATTCTGCCTACGTGAGGGGTTAGGTCCCTAACATGTCCTCCCCCTTAAAAACAACCTTGTCCTCAAGGCTTGAGATGAGGAAATTGTTGCAGAATGGTAGTTGGTTCCCAAGTGGCATCTGCTGGAGTTGTATCTTTCCACTAGACTAACACTTCTTTGATGGTTCACTGACGTAGACGACACTCACGTTGGTCCAAAACTACTTGTGGTTGTAGCCAAATGGAGCCTTCTTCATCCAACTCGGGATGGTTGGTTTGAGTTTGGCACTTAGTTCCAATCATCTTCTTTAAGAAGGAAACATGAAAAATAGGATGGAGCTTAGAATGACTGGGCAAAGCTAAATGATAGGCTACTTTTCCCACATGGGTTAGAATGGTATAAAGACCATAAAATTTGGGCGCCAGTTTCTGACAATGGTCAGTCTTGAGGGAATTTTTCTTGTAAGGTTGCAGTCGAGGAAACACCTGATCTCCTTCTACAAATTGAAATTCAGAGTGATCTTGATCTGCTTGTTGCTTCATGCGATTCTGGGCCATGACCAAATTCTCTTGAAGGGTACGGAGAATAGCATCTCGAACTGTAAGCATTTGGTCAACCGCCTAGACCTTAGAGACACCTGGGAAGTATGAGAGAACTGAAAGTGGATTTTGTCCATATACCACTTCAAAAGGAGTGATACAGGGAGTTGTATGGTAAGAAGTGTTGTACCACCATTCAGCTAGTGGTAACCATTGAGCCCATTGATTTTTTCTTTCTAATGCAAAACACCTCAAATATGTTTCCAAATACTTGTTGACAACTTCAGTTTGACCATCAGTCTGGGGATGATAAGTTGTGTTGAGATGCAATTGGGTTCCTTGTAGCTTGAACAATTCTTGCCAAAAATTGCTGGTGAAAGTTGGGTCATGATCAGAAACAATAGAATGAGGCATGCCATGAAGCTTGAAGACCCGATCCATGAAAAGTTGAGTTATAGTGGAGGTTGTAAACCTGTGTTGAAGAGAACATAAATGAGAATACTTGGAGAGACGATCAATTACCACCATGATGACTGATTTATTTCTCGATTTAGGTAAGCCTACAATAAAATCCATAGAGATATCCCTCCAAATAGCAGGTGGAATCAAAAGTGGTTGTAGTGTGTCACGATATTTGACTGTTTCTCCCTTGTTGCGTTGAAAAACATCACATTCAACCACAAAAATTGTGAACGTCATATTTCATATGATCCTAGAAAAAATAATGTTTGACCCGGTCATAGGTTTTGGTAAACCCGGAGTGCCCAACGGTGGGTGTAGCATGGAGCTCAGAAAGTACCGTCAACACCAAAATGCATTTCAAAAGGAAAAAAAAATACAATTGGGTAAAAATTGAGATGCGCAAACTCACTAAAGGAAGCGTGCACACAGTGCATGGGCCAACAAATCTCATAGAGCACACAATGCGCCAAATGCGCAACTGTGTACGAGAAAATCCACGCACTCCTGTGAACAATGCATCTATGGTTCTTGTCGGGCCCCCAACCACTTATGGACCAGCTCCCAACTTGATTTGACCTCCATATCTAAGAAAAATCCGAATGGGGGGTTGGTCAAGGACCAAAAGGTTCCCTAAAGGGCACCTTGTTCACACTAAGAACCAGTTGAATTTTTCCTTGAAGAAATGCTATAAATTGAGGCCATGGGTGCACTAAAAAAACCAAGATCTTCATAGTTTTATTATGCTGCCTCAATTATCCCTTGAGAATTCTCTTTTTTCCTAGGAGTATTCAAGCATCATTGCAATAGGCCATTCCACTCACCTCTTGAGGGAATAGGCATTGATTTTCTTCATCATTTTCCATTTTTATTCCATTGTAAGAAGAAATATCCATTAGGGAAATCAAGATCCCTCCCAAGGAGGAAGAGGGGACTTATAAGTCCTCATTTCTCTCTACAGTGTTTTGCCAACTAATATAGTTATCCATTGGTGGCATAATATTGGTCATTGGTTGATTGTTTATGGTTCTAAGTTTCTTATGCATTCTAGTTTTTTTAGTTTGTTTACTTGTTTATTTCATGTTTTTGGCTTGTTTAATCCACTCACTAACCTTTGTCTTGTCTAGCAAGCCAAATTAGGCATGCAAGTTCAATTGTTTTTCTCACTCAAGTGACGAAACGAGCACAACAAATTGGCGACCATACTGGGGAAAGGTATCAAATTCCACCCTATTTGGGCTTAGAGAGCACTAATTTTTAATCAATTTGTCTTGCAGGTACCAAAACCAGGCCAGCATTACCTGTCAAAAGAAAAATTATGAGCTGGAGAAGGAGAATTTCACTCAAA